>JABSSZ010000295.1:0-72615 GCA_013755755.1 Fusarium sp. NRRL 25184
TTTTTATATAGCTTTCCTTACTCTACTATCTTAGAATATCACAGTAGGTAATAATTTAAGTAGAAAGGTCATTTAAACTGAACACTCAGGATAGCGCAATATAAGAAGCGCCAGCAGCATACAAGGTGGTATCGAACCAACTATCAATCCTCCAGTCTATACCACTTGCAGAAATGTTATTAGCTCCCAACTTGACTCGAAGATTCTGGCGAAAGTCAACATCAAGAGTATTCAAGCCAATCAAGATCAGCGGAGGCTTCTGAAAAGTGTCGGCTGGGAAGTCGGCACGGCCAG
This sequence comes from Fusarium sp. NRRL 25184, assembly GCA_013755755.1. NCBI lineage: Eukaryota > Fungi > Ascomycota > Sordariomycetes > Hypocreales > Nectriaceae > Fusarium > Fusarium sp. NRRL 25184. The sequence continues at coordinate 295 of JABSSZ010000295.1, forward strand.
TGTTCAACAACCGAGGCTCGTTCCATGGCCTTATATCCGTCACGTTGAAGGTTCCACTGGTGATTCCTGTTTTATTGCTAGGATACGCAATCCAATGAGCAGTAGCAGCATACAAGTCAGTGTCGGACCATGTATCCAGGTTGATAGTGAATCCTTTGTTGTCGATGCCTGTTGCAGTGGCGTTAGCTCGCCAGTTCTTGTTCATGTCCATATCAAGCTGACTGAGCCAGAGGATAACCTTGGGTGTAGAGGAATATGGCCGAGCAAAGTCGATTCGTCGTGACGTTTCGAGCTGCGGTTCATTCCATGGGTGGTCATCAGTGGTGCTAAATTTACCCACCTGGAAGTCAGGGTCGTCCTTGGCAACTTCAAAGCCAACACATCCTCCCGAGTAGAGAGTCGTGTCTGCCCAAGTGTCAATGTGGAAAGTTGTGGAGTCAGTGCCAATAAAGTCGGCAAATGCATTCACACGGATGTTGGTCTCGTTTGAAATGTCAAGCCAGTTCAGGCCCACTGCAATTGAAGGCGGCTTTTTGAAGCTCTTGAGAAATTTGATCGTCTTGGAAGTCTCACTCTTAGGGTTTTGCCTGTCTCTGACTTCTATGGTGTTGAAGGTAGAAACGGAAGTTTTTGTTTCGGTTATCCTGGTCGCCGCTTCACCCTTGGGATAGACTCCGGCAATGAATTCTTTATCAGCGGCTGAGAGGACATTGTTGGCTGCAACAAAGAACCCATTCATGGTGAGAGACTTTGGGATTGCATATATCATGATTGACTTCTTGTCGAGATCAGTGAGTTTTGTGACGGTGAAGCTGTAAAAGTCAAAGATATTACGGTCCACTTTATCACGGTCCCAGCCATTCAGGTCTCCATAATACTTGTATGCCGCCTCTTGTTCCAAGGAATACCACCGGCGGGAGACTGATGTTCATGGCCGCATCCCAAAGCATGACCGAACTCATGGATGACAATACGGGAGTACTCAGCATCGTCAGTTTCCTCAGTAAACCACCCAAAGTTCATAGTAGGCTGATCCTTCCCAGCGTTGAGGCAATCAGTGCCGACGTACGACCATGACTGTCCACTGTCGTCACAGTTGATACGAATCTCAGCATTTTCAGCGTTGTCGAATTCAAATGTAACGCCAGAGAAGTCGTGCCACTGCGTAGCAAACTCTTGGATCTTTTGCTGGATCGTGTCAGATCCGTTGAGGAACTTGACGTGAAGAACACGCTTGTTTCGCCACATAGATCCGACAGGTAAAGCGAGTGCAAGGGGATTTTGAGTGCCTAGAATAGCCCCGCCAGCGGTCAATTGGTGGCCATTCTTGGGGTTTTCCTAGAGAGCAAGCGTGTCTGCCTAACCCCGAAGGTCGTCGGGGACAGGCATGATTGTGCAGATTTGTATGTCAGACATGCTGGCTGAGATGGAGTTCGATAGTAAAGGGAGTTAATGTTATATGGCAAGTGGATAGAAATAATATTTGCTAATTGACCAGCTTGGGAGATGGTGGTATTTATAGCTTAAGAGATATTGTAGCTAACTATGGACTGGCTGGAAAAAACATGTCTCGCAAGACTATATGGCGGTGTACCTTCAGAGGACGCAGCGACCAACTAGTGGCGATGTATCGATATGTGATGTCAACGACTATCTCTACTGGCCAGCAGGACTAATTTGCACGCTATTAAGTCTCACCTGTTATCCAATATTGAGCGACTATCGGCCATAGAATAAACTTTATAACCACCTATATCGCATAACGGCCAATCATTGAATAATGGCTTGATACTATGCAGAAGCTGAACAACCTTAATGCCATTATGCCTCACTTAAACTCTGTTCATGCCTAATCAGACTTGTGGCTGGGAGCTTATCTCACCACAAGGAACTTAGTCCGCGCTCGCTATTCGATGCCAGCAACTAGGCCAACTAACATGCATTAAGCTTGTTTCCTCAATCCAATCATGTTCTTCGTTGTATTTATTAGCGGACTAACCTGTATCTACCCCTCTAACACATGTTATAACTTGCCTTCCAACAGCAGCACTTCCAGTCCATAAAGAAACAAAACTAATTCCATGCAAACACAATACCACAAAAATGCAGTCGACACTTCCTGGACCGTGCGAGTTTGTCGTGACATCTCTTCACGGAAGCGCCGCCATTTCCGACGGCGAATTTCCAGTCAATATCAGCCCTTCGAGCCGAGGTGCCATAATCACGGCAAAAGGTCTCTTTTCGAACCTCATTGAGATCATCAACTAACCTAGAAAACTAGCCGTTGGGATTGGCAAAATTCACTTCGCACTGCCCACGCTACGGTCTCTGGAAGAGGAAACGATTCTCGGTAAACTCACCGGCCACGCCATTGCATCCACGAAACTCGAAGTTCTAGTTTCCCCGCACCGTCAGCTAGCCCCAGCCAACCATTCCAAGATCGTACAGGTCGGACTGTATGCAGGGCAAGATCAAATCGGGAGCTGGGAGAATTTAGATGACCATTGTTTACCTACTAATCAAGACTTGAGGCTTGATATCGATGCTGATATCGTCGGAGCGGGGGATAACCCGTTTAGTGATAACGCAAGTGGACTTTGTGTAACCATCACAGTCGATTTTGTGAGCAGCGGGTCCGCGCTACTCGTTTCGTCTGTTGCTTTAGTGCAAACAATTGGCCCAAGGAAGAAGGTTTGAGATACTAGCATTATGTTGAAAGCTTATATAAACCTAGGTCATTATTGTATAAGACAAGTTGTTAGGTACTATCTTAGTCCATATCTTCCTACACAATATACCCATAACCTGCAAGAACTCATCCTATCGTTAAACTTTCTTAACCTTAATAGCACTATCCAGAGTCATGGCTTTATCCTCCTCTGGTGCCGCTAGTGTACAGATATTATCTTGTCCTTAGTCTACAAAGAGAAACTGCCCCGCGACTGCACCCATGATAACTAATAAGAGTGCAGTGTACTTATTAGTAAACTTGTAGAGAACCGCCAGAGCAAGCATGTACAAAACCGCAGCCGGGCCGACCTGAGCGGATGTGTCAATCACCTCACCAATTGGTTTATCCTTCACCCTTTCCAGAGAACCCACGACACTGGCCTTAAGGATCTGCGCCGCGATAATTGCTATGACGCCAATGACCGAGCCGCATAGGCCGTCAAAGAAGCTGGCGAGGAACTATTTGCCGGAAGTTAGCCATTAGCGAGGTTATTGCTAGAGCTGCTTATAACAGAGGGATAGTGACGAGGAAGATTAAGAAGTCACAGTTCTGCTTACCTTGTTTCGAACCAACTTTTCCAACAACTCATGCCCCGCAATGGTGAACAGGAAACAAGGAAAAAACATTCCCAGAGTGATAATAATGGCCCCTGCAAACGCGTTGCCGACCGAACCATCCAAGTACGCGCCCTGAAAACCCACAAACGTTGCAAAGATAACCAATGGTGCCGGCAAGATATTACCAATGGCAATGCCATCGATGAACACGCTCTGTGGGAGCCACGCCCCCATCAAGACGGCCTCAACCTGCACAAATGGGATGGCTGTATACGCGCCGCCGAATGAGAGCGTGCCGGCCACGAGGCCTAGCACGAATAGGTTGAGCAATGAAGGTGTCTTGGCGATACCGAGGGCCAGCGACACAGGTGAGGGCACGCCACGGAAGACGACGTAGAGTGCGTAGGCGACGTATTGAAGGATGAAGAGCGCGGCCGCAGGGATCCAGAGGCGCCGGGCGATGAGGGTGTAGATTATGCCGTAGAGTCCAAGGGAGATGAAACTATGAAGAATCACTGGAGTCAGCGTACTGTCCAAAAGAACCGGAATAAATGAGACTGTCGGCGAGAAGCATCTGTTACATAGCACTGTTTAATCTGGAGGAATGGGAATACTGACATGTTTATGCGCAGTGCGCCGTTGATGGCCGTGCAGATAGCTGCAATCACGAGAAAAGGGTCCACCTTGCTCGTGTCATGCTTTCTCACGGAGTGGTCAGCTATCTTGTGAGTCGCTCTTAAAATCTGGAAAAAAGTGTAAGAATCAGATAACATTGTGTTAATGGCTGAGACACCTACCATTGCCGCGACGATAGGTTGCAAAGCCCGAAACGAAGCATTGAAGTACTTGTTCTCAAAACCAGCTAGGGTATACAGATAACTAGCGAGTAGCATCAAAGCAAACCCAGGCAGGATGAATGCCATCCCTGCAATGATCCCGCCTATTCTACCTGCAGACAAGCAACCGAAGAACATACATAGTTCGGCAGCCTCAGGCCCAGGGAGGATCTGGTAGACAGAGAAGACGCGCTGGAATCGAGGAAGGGTGATCCATTTGTCCTGAACGACAAGCTTTTCTTTAATCAGGGCGATCTGCGCGACGGGGCCACCCCAAGCAAAGAGGCCAAAGTTGTAAAAGAAGAACCAGAATAGTTTTGGGTAGGATAGTTTTGGGACTTTAGAGTTATCTTCAAGTCCCTGGTCGTCTTCGGTACAAGGTGTATCAGAGGCAGGTCCGCTGCAGTCAGGCTGAAGAGAGTCAACCTTTTGAGATTCTTCGTCCAGTTTCTTGTCGTGCCGCTTTGTCGCAACTGGTTGCGACAGTGTAAGTTCGATAGCCATTGGGAAGAAAGGTGTAGGCGATGACTTAAAAATGGTAGTCCCCTTGTCCAGCTGGTTGAAGAAAAATCTGGTTGCGGTGAGTAACACGCATCGCCTGGCTTTATACAAGGAAGCTTTTACGCTCTTCTTACTCTTACTACAGAATATTGAGATGGAATGGACGGACAGGAGAGCCTTGATTGGCCAGTAGGCTACAGCGGCAGTCGCCGTCCCTAGAGAGACTAAAATCACCGGCCCTATATCAAACCAAATACCATTGGCTAGTATTCACACGCTAGTCACTGATCAGGCTTAAGCACAAAGCTCATTTATGGAAGCTCAGGTTGAGACAGACACGATAACTTTAATTGGCTGGTGTAAAGCACTAATAGCAATCTTGCATGCATGGTTCAGCCCCAGTGTAGTGGCTGCATTTTAGTGGTAAATACCGTCTCGATTGGGCGCCAAGATGGACGGACTCCTGCATGTTCATTGGTCAAGGTGATCAACCTCTTGTTGGACCCAGCCTCTGACTTGTGTTTGTCAGGCGAACAGGTTCGGGGGCGGCTCCCCAAGTCTGATGGCTAGGTTCCACTCATTTCTCATTGCCTTACAAGATGCCTCCATTTCGATCCGACTTGCGATATGAAAGTAATCCTTGGAAAAGATAAAGAACCAAAGAGACGACTGCGACTAATACAATTCTATAGATATATATTTGAACTTTTTGTATCGCCGTATTGGAAATCGACCTCACTATTAATCAACTACAAGCTAAGAGAATATTCATAAGCTCCAAACCGTGCGTGGAATGGTCGGCTTGGAATTGGATCGCTCAACAGCGATGTTAGAAGTCGCTATCTTTATTAAAGTTTCTGTAATTTCCTAGCAGGTATAATGACATAACCCAAACATCGTACAGGACGTCTCTGGTCAAAGAACGTCCCCAGTTGACTCTGGCAGACAATCAGGATACAGTATCGCATGACTCTCACATGGTAGTCTCCCTTGGTACAGCCAAATATCAATCTTCCTGACGCAGAGTAGTGTCAAGAGCTCACCCGCACATACTATCGAGAGCCTCCCAAATAGCTTTCTTCTTAACGACACACCGACCCTTTCCAGTAGAAGTGCAGCCACCTTCCAATGCTTGAGCAACGGCATCCATCTTCTCCTCAGATGTCGCGTAGCGCATAAGCATTTCATACGCCCTTCCGCACTCAACATCTCCCTCTGTAGCGTCCTCAAGAGGACCAGCAGACTCTGGCCGGACTGTGACCTGAGTAATATCTGTAGCGGGATTTTCGGCGAGACGCGAGAGGAGTTTGCATGGCTTTGATTGTTTGTCATGGCAGGTTTGGGTCTGAGGCCGCACAGTAGCATGGACCTCGCTCGTTTCGGGTGTTGGACAGGCAGTTGGAGTATCGAAATCCGAACAGTTGGAGCGGTTTGGCTTGCTATCTAGTGGCTGATTTGAACTTGGTGGTATGTCGGCGCTCTCGGATATGTCTCCGGCCTGGCCAATCTCTCCCTTCCCGTCGGTCTTGCTCGAAAAGGATATCTTTTCCTCCTCTATGAACCCTCCTCCGCTTCCAGATGCAAATGCCGCACGTAGCCTGGCCATTCTCTCTACTTCTCGCCTTTGAGCGCAATTCGCTCCATTTGCATCATCTCCACCAGGCTCGCGCCTCGTCCATACGTTAATATCCTCGTCGGTGAAGCCAGCCAGCCGAAGGAGGTCTCGGAGCTGCCCGTTCTCCGTGACGACCTTGCGTGCCGCCAATTGCACCTCGGTCGTCGCTTTGATTCCTTGCTCACGTGCTTCTGCGAGCCTTCGCTCGAGATCCGACACATACTCTTTCCGGCGCGCTCGGTAGCGACGTTTATTCTCCGTCAACCTAGATGTGTTGGCGATGCTGGGGTTTTGTGTCGCGGACTGCAACGTCACATCAGCAGAGTCCACGTATGCGTTTGCTCTGGAAGCTCTTCATCTGATGTCAGCCTGAATAAGGAAAAGAGAGATTCGAGACACTTGCCACCTTCTTATTTTTATGGTGAGACTTCTCGGTTTGCTGACCTTGGTTGCGATTCCGCACAAGGGAGTCATCGTCCAATCTACAGGTGGGGTTATTACCAACGTTTCGTGCGGGCATATCAGCAGTGCTTCCAGCCATGGCTATAAGGAAGGGAGGCCGTATGCCTGATCACTGGCGGGAATGCCGGTTTTGCTTGTGATGTCCAAATCAATTCTCGCTGTCTGTTCGATGCTTGCCCCGCTTGCCTGGACTTCCGTTTCGTCCCAGCCTCTCGTCATGTGATATTACTTGATGTTATTAGCGTGTCTCCATGCAATTGGGGTAGGCGGGTTGTCGGAGACTAGCATGATTTTTTGCCTTAGGAACAATTGCCTTAGTAATCCAGCTGTATGCTTTAAGTAATCCTGCGGGACGGAATATCCCGCTGTGATTATCACTTGCTAAAGCGAAAGCTGGCTTGAGCTGTTGATCTTAAGTAGAACTCGGAACAAATTCTCCGCTGCCTTGACTTGAGACGTATTAAATAATGTAGAAGTGACCACTCACTCTCACTCGATCAGGATCCTTATCCATCATCCATTCACATTGGCTTGTGACCAATTTTCCTGGGACGGTACCAGCTAAAAACAACATCCTATGAGATCCAGAGATATTAATTGCTTAGACGAGTATATGCAACAAGAGCATTTCCTATTCCTGTTGATACCGGGTAGTCTCTCGTAGAACTAAAGCAAATTCCGAATGTTCAAAGGTAAGAAGATAGTAGGCCCTTTACAAAACAATCCGGTCAATAAGCGATTAATTAAGAACCCCAATTAGATTAATAGATTGCCAAGGAGATCGCTTCACAACTGTATAGCTATGGTAGTGATGGATGTAGTTAATTCCAGTTGCTTTCCGTTGCTCGATTAGATTTTGAGATGGCTCTTGACTAATAGCCATTTAAATAAACCTCACCTGGCTCAGTACTGCGAGGACAGTACTTGCGTTATAGTACCTGCTGATGTCGCAATAGATAAGTAAACCGAAGCTTCTCCACCTTTCGCCGCAGAGCTACATGTCGTTGGCTGAATAGTGGTAGTATTTTAAGTGGAGGAGATGTTGCCATTCGATCAACAAAAGTATTTCCTATCCTATATACTTATTAGTTCCATTGGCATGCACTATACCCTCCATGCAGTTCGCCCGTATATTTTCTATAGGATATTTCAATGTGCGGATATCTGATTCTGCTTATCCGGTATCCAAATCAGGCACCGCGGACCGAGAACGTGTCGCGATGAACGTGATCCCCATTGATACTACGTCTTGGCGGAGAAGCTCGCCATACTTGCAGATCAATGCGAGATTCCAAGAAATCTCAAATATGTAGGGAATAATATAAGAATGTGCTCACATAGTAAGTTTTATCTCAGTTCCCGTCAGGCTGCAGCTCCCGATTCACATAGTGCTTGACCACATCACTGATCCTACATTAGTCGAAAATGGGCGTCGTCGCAGGCTTGAAAAGCAACAAAGTCGGGGCGGTGGTGGTGTCCGTCTTTGACTGGTACCGTGCGCTCTTCATATCTAACCTTGTAAGATATGCGCTGACAAACATGCAGCGTCAAAGTACCCTAAAGAAGAGAGAAAGCTTCTTCGCAAGCTCGATCTCGCCATCCTTGTCTTTGGATCCTTGAGCTGTAAGTCGCACAGTGTGTATTGAGATCCGGCAGTGTTCTAACTTCTACCAGTCTTTTGCCGCGTCAGTCTCGATTGATACCTACCACACTATGGAGCCGAGTATTGACTCTTTGTTTAAGTTTCTTGGACAACAAAATATCACCAACGCATATGTCTCAGGCATGAGAGAGGATCTAAATGCCTTTGGAAATGAGTTGAACTACTATGTCGTTGCTTGTAGGTCATTTGCACCAGTATTCAAGGGAATAAGGCTGATCTGGAAATGTTTCATGCAGATAATACGGCTTATGTCTTGGGTCAGATCCCACTTATGACTCTACAAACAAAAGGCAAACTGTAAGTAATAGACAAGCAATCTGCTACTTATCCAAAGAGAGAAGCTGACTTGGCAGGGCACCATTCTTGCTTCCTTCTCTCCAAATACTTTGGGCCGTCATCGCCTTTTGTCAGTCCGAGATCCAACATAGCTGGCAACTCTATATCTTGAGAGCCCTGACTGGATTCCTCGAGGCAAGTTCGTTTGGCGGCACTCACCTCATTCGTAAGTCTTCAACAACTATCACTGAAGTCATTTTCCCCTGTTGAGTACTGACGTTTTTTTGACGTAGTTGGCTCGTGGTTCAAGAATGAAGAACTGTTTAAAAGAGCCGGTGTCTGGTTCATGGGAAACTCTCTCGGGTCTATGTTCTCTGGCTATCTCCAGGCTGCTGCATACCGAAACCTCAACGGCGTTTTTGGACGTGCTGGTTGGCGATGGTTGTTTATTGTACAAGGCATCATCACGTTACCCCTCGCCTTTCTGGGATTTGTCGTTTGGCCTGGACTGCCAACATCGCCTAGAAGGTGGTACATGACTGAGGAAGAGCATGCTCTGGCTCTCAAGCGCATCCCCACCGTCGAGAAGGATGGTATCACATGGAAGACATTTAAGTATACTTTGAGCCGCCCCATGTGGTGGATATGTGTCTCGTGCTACATCTTCTTGTGCCAGGCACATTACTGGGTGAGCTTGACACCATCAATCATAAATACTCGAAGCACTACTAACCTCCAATTAGACTGGTTACATGGCCCTTTGGCTTCGTCACGCTGGCTACTCAACCGAGCTCGTCAACATTCTCCCTACATTTATCGACCTACTACGCGCCATCTCCTCATGGCTTGGCACAACATTGGCAGGCTGCCTTAGCCTTCGAGGACTGTGGACGTTCCAGGCATCCTTCGTATTTTTCGCCTGTATTGTGCTATCCATATGGACCGTACCTGATGGCTTGAAGTTCGCTGCGTTTTACTTCGGTGGCTTTTCTGGCATGGCATCGCCAATTCTTTACTCATGGGTCAACACTACACTGAAGGAAAACTACGGCGAACGGGGTTTCATTATTTCGTCTATGATGACACTTGGCTTTTGCAACCAGATTTGGATCCCACTTTTCACATTTCCAACGGTCGAGGCACCAGAATACCCGCATGGATACCCAGCAGCAACGGTGTTTTTGTTTACCATGTGGGCGATCCTGATGGGAGGAGTCTGGTATATGAAGAGGTGGAAGATCAAGCACCCTGATCTTGAGATGCGTCTGGCTGAGCCCGAGAGCGTTGGCCCGGCGAGTGAGTCAGAGTCTGGGGATCCAGGTATGACTGACGCAAAGAGTGCGAGCAAAGACGTCAGAAGCCTCTGATTAGGTTGAGGATAGAGTGTGAGCACTTGCCGTGATCCGAGGGCGAGACCAAGGGCATATCTCGTGTCAATTAAATGGTCGCCTTGAAAGATATTTGATCAATTATTATATACAAAGAACATGTAAGCCCGAATGCATTAGCCACTGCCACTAAAACCCTCTGATTCTTCTTCCTACTTCAACTGTAATCACAAATCACTATCCTGCCTCGTGTCCCGCAGAGAATGCTTATCTCGAATATTTAACCGAGTCTGAAGTGCACAATCGGAGACGAATCAAAGTTTTGGTTGCTGTTTCCGTAGTATCTCTCATTACTGTCGACCCAGTACCAGACAATAGGCGTTGGGCCACTTTCAGAAGCACAGCTGAGAACATTATCGGCATCAGCTGTGCACAGAACGTAGTGATAAACGCTAACATTGTCGATGTTGGCTGCCGTGTCAAACTGGAAGGCGTAGTTTTGACCATCTGGAATGACAGTGAAGAGGTAGACCTTGGTACCATCGGGAAGATGGGTGGAGAGTCTGTTGGTGTCGGGCTCGAGTACGAAGCGGGCTTTGGTGGTTGGGCCGCCTTGTTGAGGAGTGTTGTATGTACCGCCATATTGATCAATGTATGTATCCTTCTCGGTATTATCGGCAAAGACAGCGGATATCTCAGTGCCCTCGGGGGCCTCCGTGGTAGTGGTGGTTTCGGCTGCAGTCGTGGTAGTCGCCTCAAAGGTAGTAGTTGTTGGCTCGTCAGTGACGGCAGTGGTGGTTGTATCTTCAGCAATAGTAGTGGTAGTGGACTGTTCGCCAAGTGCAGTGGTTGTAGAAGCTTCGTCGACAGCAGCAGTCGTGGTGGTCGCAGCGAGCGTGGTAGTCGTCAACGGCTTGCAGGGTGACGCCAGGGCAAGTCGAGCCTGGGTCGAGACCAGGCAGACGGCCAAGAATTGAAGTGAGAAACGCATCGTGGAACGAGTGGACGTGGTTGAATAACCAACAGATCAATGAGCGTGGGTTGTTGCAAAAGTGCGCGATAAGAGTTCGAGTTCGAATGCGAGAAATACCATCTTTTTAATAAAGGCAATCAGGTGTTACTTAATTTGGCAAAATATCCAGCCTTGTAAGCTATTGAATCTAGTGTGAGACCGTTGCTCACTTAGATCAGATAGTTAGTTGCAGTTCAGACTGGTGGCGGAGAGAGTTTGACTTAGATCTACACTGGACCTGCGCTTATCGGCGCTACACTTCGTATTCAGCCTAGCTGTTAGAAAAATCAGGGCTTAAAGAGATCTACCGTTTCACTAATTATAAGGCGATCTTGATTGCTAGACTGCGTAACTTATTAATCCCATAGCGCCTTTGTTCTCATGCAGGGCGGAAAATAGCTTAACCCTCCGACCCTCGATCAGTGATGAAAGGAGTCTCAGGTCAACGGCCTTAACAAGCTATTGCTGACGTATTTATTTCAAGTCTCAGCAGACAGCAGACAAGTATCTATTCTCCTCATCTCATCATCACAACTTGACGACGCACTTGTGCCCCTTGGGTGCAATCAAGAACCTGTTCTCCATCTCCATCATCTCATCAGTCATCTCAGGACTTAGTGTGGCGCTACGGCATTCACGGAAGAATAGCGCGGCACCAAGTCGTAGCTCCATCCAAGCCAAGTGTAGACCGATACAAATCCTCGATCCAGCGCCAAATGGAGTTAAAGCAGTCTTTTGTGCCGCTGTAAGCGTGGACTTATCCATGAAACGATAACCATTGAACCTTGTTGGACTGTCAGTCGAATTTCTTAAGAAAGTCAGTATCATCATACCTCTGTGCATCGTCAAAGATGTTTTCGTTGCGGTGCAGTGTAAACGCTTGAGTGCTGACGACAGTCCCGGGAGGTATATAATGACCACAAACATCAAGACCCTTGCCAGGCACGACACGCGGAAGAGCACCAGGAGCTGCACCATACAGGCGAAGTGTCTCTTCAATGACACTATTGAGAAGCGGAGCACTCTTAAGCTCATCAAAGGTGAGCTCATCACTGAGCTCTGATATCTCGCGCTCCAGTTCGACTTGAAGCTGAGGCTGCTTGAGAACAGCCCAAATAAGATACGTCAAGGTCACAGCCGTAGTGTCTGATCCAGCTACGATGAGATTGCTCGCTTCTTGCTGCACAGTAGTTGTGGATAGGTTCGTCTTTTCCTGACTGTCAGACTCAGCCAGCATTTGGCTGAACAGATTGGCCCTGCTGAGGCCGTCCCCTGCAGTTTGCATATTTCGAACAGCTATGGAACCGTGCTCGAAGACGACGCCGTCAGCATTCAGGAACTTTTGTAAGCCTTGAAAAGGCAGACGCTGAAGAATTGGATAAATCCATGACAGCTCGGCTCGAATACCGCTTACAAGAAGCGCGGACTGAATTGCATCGATGTAAGGAGTTTGCTAGAAAGGATTAGTACGGTGGCCGGTGAGGATCCGGCAGAGATGGCATACCTTGCCCAGTTCCAGCATTCGAAATGATTCTCCAAATGAAAGGTGAGCAATCACATCTGTCGCCATAAGAGTCCACCACTTGAACACATCCGCACCAGTACTCTGAGCGTCTCGTTTTATGTTATTTACCGCAAGCTCAGCCTTCTGCCGAATTTCCGACTCCCAGTTGTTCAACAACGAGCTGACACTGAAAGCCCTCGCAAAAAGTCGTCTTCGGGCAGCATGCTGGTGAGCATCTCTCATGACAAAGATGCCTGGTTCTCGGTCGGGAGTTACGCCATCGTACCAAGCCGACTTGAGAAATCCAGAACCAATCTTGTGGATTTTGGAGAACGCTTCTAGGTCACTGACTGCAACCTCTCCTGGCGAGACGCGTACGACTGGGCCGTAACGCTGGTGCAATGAATGTATGTAATGAACGCGATTGCCAGCGAGAATCTGATACTTGAGGACGAGGTGAGTGAAATGAGTGTACCAAGGCCCAGGTAAGCCGCGGAGTGGAGACTTGAAGGCGTTGACCAAGGCATAGAGAGCTATGCCGACGAGAAAGGCGCCGGCCAATAGTGGTATACTGAGATAATTTACAACGAACATGGCTACATCGATTCACGAAAGATATGACAGCCTTCGAACCGTTGGAGATGTCAGCTTCTTATACCTCCAGCATTACACCAAGATCTTCCCCATGGGGTACTGGGACCTAGTGCAGCGGGGTATCGGAACCGGATGGGACATCGGAATCGGGGTTAGACTATCGGAATAGTGGGGGTCACCTAGCCGACGGATATCTTCAAAATACCGAGACAGCTCCGTCAGTGCTCCAGAATATCTTTCTCGTGATTGGGTACATGTTTCTAAAGTGGCTTCCATTGCCCCAGACCTTGTAGTAGTGGTATTCTGGTTGGATGAATTGAGTGGAACAGAACCTAGTTTGAACTTCTTTGTCCACAACCCGATGGCCCGAATCTCTTAGCTCAGTGTGGCTAAGCTGATGAGGAATAGCTTTGCAAGTATAACACTTCTTTATCTCTTAAGGCTCCTCCTGGCTTTGAGACACTAGTAAGCAAAAAATAACACAACCCGCGTTCGCCAAGGCTTGAAAAGGGAGTAGAAAGAATGCCTAAATATGCAGCTGTTACTGCTAAACTTGGCCTCTAACATTGCCAAGCTCGGCGCACAGGAAATCTGCCTTGGCAGAGCTGTAGGTATTGGCTTGTACGCCAATAGCATCAGTCTTCGTCGACAAGAAACTCATCACATTGGCATGTGGCAACTCACGCCTTCACCATGGCCATGGCTTACCACTCTTGGATTGCGTCTAGCAAAGGCTTTGCTCTGATGCAGCCGAATGGCACATTGTGGCGGCCCGAAGATGAAATCCGTCGCTGGTATAACAAGACATACAATGCGACCAAGTCTGTCTAGAAGTCAGTTCCAACCATGGAGCATAATCTTTGGCTATACATTATCGTCGGCACCCAGAGGGCCATGACCGTGCTAGCCATATACGTTATCGCCTTGCTTTTCCGTGTCCCCATTTCACGAGATCTCGGCACTATATCTCTGTTGGTGAGCGCTGACCAAGATACTCTCAAAATACTCAGGGCGCTGCTTACAGTGGCAAACTGATGGAGCCTGTGCCTGTTAGAATTGATGTATCCCATGATGTGGATCAGGTCGGGACGAAGCTTGGATCTGTACATTATTATATTGGCGAATCAGGGCTGTATGGGAGAATGAAGGGAGGATACGTCTATTCGTGAGATGATCCGAGAAACAACACAGTACCTCCGCTACTCTCAGTACATTAGGCGCTCTAAGAGTCGTACCCGATGTCTCTCCCAGCTCTCGTACACATCTTTGAGAAAACCAGAACAGTTATAGCCAGGTGGTGAGGCTTTCTCCATTGATCAGATTGCACCCAGAGACTACGTAACTACATATCTCTTCTTTTGACACTCCAGATGCAAATAAACAGCAAGTCCTTCTTACTCTACGTAACGCTCTATTAATAATAACCGTGATCGACAATCCATACAGGGTGGGTCAGGCTCGCATCTAGACCAATAAAATAAAGTCATTTCCTCAGCCCCCTGTTAGGTAATTAAAGTCCTACGAAGATCCTGAGGCATTAATGAATCCTTCCGGCTATAACGGGACTTTGTCGGGCTTGGCTTGGGGTTTATTTACTGTTGCCTTTTAAATACTCCTCCTCAACCCGAAATCAAAACTCCCAGCTTTAGCATTTGGGCTTCACATACTTCACGGCGATATGGAGCGCCAGAAATCGACAGGGCCTGACCTTGAGAATACGACAACTAACGAGAACGAGCATCTGCTTTCCAGAGAAGACGAAACAGGTCAGCATGGATCCTCACAGTTCTCAAGACACGCAGATCAGAGAGGTCCTGATGTCTGCACCGAAACGCAAGAGCTTAAGCAATGGAGATCGACAATCAAGAACACCGAGATCAATGAAACCCAGATACTTCTAGAAGCAGAAACAGAAGATGCAGGGCTTACCTCACAAGAGTCCGACGTCAACAAGCCTCAGCGAGAAGAGGATTGTGAGGTTGCCAGTAACAACAGCGAGAAAAACAACACAACTAGCCAACATTACGATATCAATACCTCTACTCGTCTTCAGTGCGTTGTTGGCGTCTTGATAGGTGGTCTTCTCGCCTTCGCATGTATCGGGTCTGGTATTTACGTTCTCGCAACACAAAAAAAAAAACTTGCTATGCACGTTGACATGGATACAACAGCAAGAGAAGTCCTGTCTCTTGTCTTCAACATTATCCTCACGTTCTGCATTGACAGCATGTCTTTCGTCCATTCGGTATCACTGAGATGGGCTCTCTATAGCGAACATCAATTGGAGTATAACACGAACCTTCGGCTGTTCACCAGCTCGACCAAGAGTGGACCTAATCGGTGGTATGCCAATATCTTTGGCATGATCTGTTTGATTCTTTGCTATGGAGCTTCCAGTTACTTACTACTGCCCGACACCTTGAACGACGTATTCATAAACGGCTTCGCTCTCTTGGTACTGGGCCTGGCTCTTCTGGGACACGTGGCACTCTCAACATGGTGTCTATGGACCCGCTCTGATTCTGTATTGACCTGGAGTTCTAATCCTTTGAGCAATTGTCTAGCTGCTGTGCAAAACGGGATGCTTCAGCGACGCAATGGGAGGTGTATGCGATCCGTGCACGATCAGAATCCTTCATCATTGCAAGGCTGTGCAGACATCGATACACAGCCGATTCGTCCTCGGCAGAAGCAAGAAAACATGTACAAGCTGAGCAGGCGCATAAGGATGATTATTTGGCTCCTCTGGACGCTGGTAGTACTGGCTATCGGATGGATGTTTGCCATCTTGGGGCTAGACCTGGCATATGCAGCCGATAGTGGTCAGCATTGCCCGCCTAGCACAGAGTCACTGAAATGGGAGATGGCCGGTCCAGGTAGTTGCGGCAGTAACACGGCGAGCCTCTCCATGTCCCCTTCTTCTCAAAGCCCTGAAGGCTACAACAAATACCCGGTCCTCCAAGTCTTCCTGGGCCTGTTGTTTATCAGTGCGGTACAAGCAACCCAGTCCATTGCTTTACATTGTACCGAGCTGCTTGTCAACATTTCGCGAGATGAGACTATGTGGCGGAATGCGTATGACAATACCGGCAAGAATAAGAAAGGTCCAAAAGGGTCCTTGCTTGCAAGCGACTCACTAAAGAACGCAATAAGCAGCTGGGAATATATCATCCTGAGCATTTTCAAGTCTCTTCTGCACTGGAGTGTCGGTCAGGCTGTGCAGCCAAGCTTCGAAACAGAAGTCCCAGAGGACATTGCTACTATGGATTTGGCTTCGTTAAAGGAGGAAATGGCTATGGCGGGTGTCACGTTTTATATGTCTTATACCCGACTACTGCTTTATGCCGTCCTTGCTATACTGCTGGCTTCTTTTGCCACTTTCCTGGCACTGAGAAAGCGATCAGGACCCCAGCCTGCCACTATGGGCCACTTGCAGACTATTACAGACCTGGTTGACGACTGGACTCCAAGTGAGAACGGCCGTATTTATTGGGGAGACAAAGGGGAAAACTCGACAAGTTCAGTTCGTCATGCAGGGACAAGCTCTAAACTAGAGGCTCTGGGCCAGATCTCACCCAATGATCTCTATGCTGGCTAGCCTTTAAGTAGAATCACTTATATCTTCAATGAAGCTGAAGATATAATTCCTGAATACCTCATGCACTTCATAAAGAACGCCACTTGATCTCAATTAAGTATAAAGCTCATTGATGCCTAGCCATTGCTACCTAGCTTTCTTGTATTCGAGATATACTCAATCATACCGCCGTCATACCACGCTTATAACCAGTAAGCCATGATTCTCACTACTTCCGCAAGGCCGCGTTGAAGAACGTGAATGTCATGCTTCTTACTAATAGCTCTATTGACCATATGATAACACACTGATAAACACGCTTCGAGCAGTACACTAACTACCTACATAATAGCCCAAGAAGCTTTTCAGTTTATCTTCTGAACAGGTCTGATGCATAAAGAGAACTCCAAGCACATTCCCCAAGCGGGCTTCAGTAACCTCATGGCCATCTATGTAACTACAATAAGGGTGCGAATCGCATCAGCAACCTCCTGAACAGAACTGTATTCCAGGTTCCATAGCTTCTGGATCACATGTCTCGCAGGATTGTCCTCGCTCAAATGCGGATACTCCCCACGGATGAGCTTCTCCTGCAATTCCTCGATTTCAATCTCGCCATATGGCACTTCCCATTCAGTAATCTCACAGATACCAGTCCCGAGCGCAAATAATTCCTTCTCAAAAATGCTTCTTTCTGGGCTCGGGGGGTCCGTATCAGGGATCCAGTAGCGGGGCTCACAAGCAAAGAGTATATCGGGGTATACATCCTGGAGAGTGGAGCCGGAAAATCGCTGAGTTTGATGTGGTGGTCATCAAAGAGGAGGATGTTTCGTGTCGAGACATCACCCCAGATCACACCTCGGCTATGAACATACTGGAGTGTGTCTGCAAGGTCCAATGCCATCCTCAATCGCTGAGTCATCGGCAGTGCATCGCCCTGGAGGATGCGCAGACGGAGGTTACCATGAGGAGCTCGCTCAAGTTTCAAGGCCCAGGCCTCTCTTTCTTTATCAGCCTCAGGCTTGGGCTCTGCTTCTTTGTCTTGAGCAGCGGGGAGGTATGCAACGCCGTAGGATTTGAGAATATGTGGATGCGCGCCTAAAGCATCATAAATGGCAGCTTCACGCTTGAATGTTTCGCTAGTATCCTCAGCAAAAGCTGCATGGTCATACATCTCCCCATCTAGCCAGAAGCCTGTGGCCTTTATGGCGATTTGAGGTTCAGATTTGTCGGCATAAATGATGTTAAGAGCTGTTCGACCCAAGGGCTCGAGTCTTGCTCTAATCGCCGGGGCAGCTTCCCGATCACTCATTCGCATGGTGGCTGGGATAGCAGGTACTCAGAAAAGGTGAAATTGCTCGCGGTGATTGAAAATGGGAATTGAAGCCCTGGGTAGTGAAGTTTCTTTAGTAGGATGAAAAAGAAGAGACCTTAGTGTGCAGGTTGAGTTATTGTCTTGTGTATAAACATCAATAAATAAGGATGATAGACTGATTTGCTTCGTGAAAGTTTGAGAGGGGACACATCACCGGCCGGAACATCTCTTTACCGATGGCCGCCTTTTCAATACTAGACGCAGCAACACCAGCCCAACTGCCTATGCAAGATCACGCCGAAAAACATGAATACCATCCTTCCTGCCAATAGCTTCAAGCTTCCTTGCATCCTTCTTAAACACCAAATCCAAGAACCCAACCATAATCTCATTCGCCGCCTTCTCAACCTTCCTTCCGCCAAGCGTACCGAATACCTCATGCACCTCAGCTTCTGACTCAGCCGCAATCTTAAACTCGGTCAAAAGCAGCGGAACATCTGTAAATGCATAATGACGTGTGTTCTTCACCACCATCTCCATCTTAGCAGCATCAATCTTGTCGTAGAATGCATTCCAACCAGGGACTGGATCAGACGTCATGTTTGTTCCAACCAGTATGTAAGGCGTGTATTTTAGCCCTTGTTCAACGACAGATCCATACATGGGACCGTCAAAGTTGAGACCTCCGATGACGCGGCGATCACGCTGGGCTGTGACGGCGGCGGTTGATCCACCAAAGGAGTGGCCGTATACAGCAACTTTGTGGGGGTTGAAGGTACCTGGAAAGTCACCGAAGACTTGCTCCACGAGCGTGTGGTTGCAGAGTTGCGAGATGACAAATGATTCGTCTTTAGTTCGGACCTGGTAGCCAAGATTAGTTATTATCGTCGTTCAACGCGAAGCTTCATGGGAGCTTGCCTCGAGCTGTCGATATGTCGAGTTCATGTTATCCGGAAACTCAGCAGCCGGTGCAGCAGTCCCATCAGGAAACTCAACCACAAAGGCCTCATAAGTATGGTCCACGGTAAGAATGATGTATCCGAGACTTGCAAGTGACCTTGCCATGGCTCCATACACAAGTCTTGAACCTTGATACCCCGACGAGAAAAGTGCGACGGGGTATTCTCTCTTCGGCTTATGAAATCTCTTTGGCTTGACACTTGAGATGTTGCAAACCTTCATCTCGACATCTTTGACTATGTTATCGGGTAGGCCAAGAGTTTCGGCTACCTTTCCATAGGCCTCTGCTGTAAGGGCAGGTAAATATGGGACAACTTCATCTTTGCAGCCGTATTGGGCGTCAATAGGGAGGTAGGCCGAGACCATGAGACGACGTTTGGTATTGGGCTTTGGGGCAAATGTGTCGATACGGTTTATATCGACTAGCTCGAAGTTTTTAACGGCGACATCAAAGGGACCTGGGGGAGACGGGACAAGCAGGGCTCGTGAAGTCTTGAGAAAGGTGAGGAGGGCGAGAAGACGCATTTTTTATTTTAATGATTTGAAGATATTGCTGAATGTCAAGACAAAAAAGGGCAAACAATCGCGGCTACAGCCTGGGTATTTATGCGGCACACCGTCACGATGTAAGTTTAATGAAGTATGTGAAGTCAAAGACCGAGTGCGGTTCTACACTGCACTTGATCTAAAATAAAGACATTTGGGCTACGACACAAAGCTAAGCCACGACTGAAACCTGCAATCAAGTTGCATTGAAATCCTTTCAACCATGAAAAAGCTATCGTGTAGGATTTAAATGACGAAGTATTCACCCACATTTGCTGATCCCGCTCGGTCTTTGAGTTTAGGGTAACGTAGCGTGATCCTTATCGATAGTGAGACAGGGGCAAAGACCGAGCTACGAGGATTGACCAATGACCAGTCCTCCACCATGTAAGCTTACTTTCCCCTTTCCATACTTACGTACCGCTCAGCTTGGTCTGAGCCTCCCAGCGCCACGTTTACATTTGAGGAATAATGACATCACGAGCCGATTAGCCGCGGTGAATTTTGATCAGGCAATTGCTCGTATTCCATCACGGTTTTCGTAACGCATAAGCACGGCGGAATTCGTTGCGCCCTGTGGATACCGCCCTCTGGCTGCTGAGTGGTTTATTCAGCCTTGGCAGCAATAAAGCCATCTTATACCCAAGCGATCCAGTAAATATAAAGACCGGAAGTCATAAGCTTGCCTGAAATGAGACATGACAGTGCTTTTGGGTGATCACAGGGCATAGCAGAATTTTGAGCTCCGTAGACACTTTGCATTGTTCTGGTAATAATAACGCGAGATAACAACAGTCCACCAGTAGCGAGGGCTGCCAAGAGCGCCTCACCGTCATGAACCTCGGCCGGTTTTCAGCTTCGGAATTTATCGTGAATGAACAGATGCAGCCTGAAGTAGAGTACGGAGTATAAAACTGCATATTAGATCGTGAATCTGTAACCAAATATCCAAAAGCATCTTTCTTCTCTCAATTATCATGCCTCTTCCAGATGAACCTGTCAAAGTCACCGGTGGCTGCTCTTGCGGCGCCATCCGCTATCGAATGCACGTTCCCGCAGTCCAAGATCGTCCATTGAACCCTCTCACCCCCCCTGCCTTCGGCATCAAACTCCCCGGTGCCATAACATGCCACTGCAACGACTGCCGCAGATCGACAAGCTCGTTCCTTGCGTCAGGCATTCTCGACATTCCCGCACCTATGCTCACCGTCTCCGCCATGTCGCCCTCATCTGAATCAGACATCATATCTGGTCGAATTCTAGATGTCCTTGCAGATGACTATGACGCTGAAAAGGCAGACGCGAACCGCCCTCCATACGTTCCAGCCACGGACGTTCTCCGCGCGACAGGCGAGACCAAAACATGGCTGCGCTTCTTCCACTCCGTCAAATGCAGTTCTGATGTATCCCGCAGCTTCTGTGGCCGTTGCGGAACGCAGCTCTGCTACCACTTCAAGCTGGAGCCGCAATTTTGCGCTGATGGAAAATTACCTGATGGATGGCGGGACTCGTTTCACTTGTATCTTGGAACTCTGGATCGTGAGTTCCTGGACAAGAATTGGTTCGATCCGTATAGTGAAGGAATGTTCAAGTACGGAACACCTCTCAGTCGATGTGTTTCTGCGACGGCAAAGGGATTGAAGGACTTGCCAAAGATGCGGGAGTTTGTAGGCCAGGTTACAGAGGAAGAGCTGGCGACTTTGAGATCTCAGTAGTTAAAACGCGCTCGAATAACGGATTTAGGTAAATAGCTACTAGGAAATAGAGGTGCAATACATTATGAGACTAAAGTATACGAGAGTATAAAGCGATAACTAGCCTAATACCCAACTGTAGCTTGTTGAATAGGGACATATCTAGTGCCCTCTGATTTCGAGAAGTCCACCATCCCGCTTAACTCCGCCTTCTCCTCCTCAACTTCAATACTCGCGATGCCCAATTCTCATTCAATCGGTCATGATTCAGCTTTTATCACTAGCATTCACGACTTCAGTCGATGTTGCTCTCAGTAGCTGATTCAGCCCGATCTCGTTGTTGATCCTCTCCATACGCTCAAGGTCAGACTGAGCCGTACCCTCAGAGCCAAACAAAATGTCCTAGATTGTTAGTACTGTTATTAATTCAGAACAGGAGCTGCGGGACTCACCATTTCCTCGAGTGAAAGACGCTTTGTCTCTGGGACTACAAACCACACAAAGGCGGCACCGATGTATGTAAGAACACCAAAGAGGATGTAAGTACCGTAGGTCAAGCTCGTCAGTAAGTCGGGTGTGATTTGACCAACACTATGCAGAGTCAGCATGGCCTAATGTGAGATATGTTAATGATATACGCACATGAAATTGTTCCTAAACGTGTTAGCTAATGAGGTCAAATTCCAAACATTCAAGAGTGTCAAACTTACATCCAGTTACTAGAGGCGCCAAGTGCAACACCATAGGGCCTGGTGCTCAAAGGCCAAACTTCGGCGATGATGATCCAAGCGCAAGGTCCCCAAGAGTATCCGAAGTGGACTACAAAGAGCCAGACCATGCAGATAGCGGCCCAACCGGCGGCCTGATGTGTTTCGAATTGGTTGATATTCTTTGCGAGAATAACAGCAATGATGATATGACAGGTGCCCATTCCCAATGCACCAACAGTTAGAATGGGTTTGCGACCAAGTCTGTCAATCCATAATACAGCAGGAATAGTGGCGAGGAAAATAATGATTCCCACAACGCCCGTGGCGAGAAGGCTCGTAGTTGTCGCACTTAATCCCAGCTGTCCAAAGATCTGAGGGGCGTAATAGAGCACAGCGTTAATGCCTGTCCACTGTTGAAAGAACATGGTGACTGTCGCAACAATAACGCGTTTGAACATAGCCCGGGTCTTGAATAAGGATGCAATGGCGACAAACTGAAGCTTGATGATGTTTGAGGTAGTTTGGGCCTGTAAATGCGGGAACTGTTCTGCGATACTTTGTTTTTCGAAGAGAGATTGAGCTTTAATCTCTAAAAATTCGAGTTGGATAAGTTCGTGGTCTTCGGGAAGGTCGCGGAGATAGGCGAGCACCTGTAGAGCTTCGTCCTCTCTGCCATGATGCAGGAGCCATCGAGGTGAAAAAGGCTGCCAGATCATTCCAACTAGGAGAACTGCTGCAGGTCCGAGCTGAAGAGTAATAGGGACAAGCCAAGCAGCGTTCGACTGTGATCCAGCAGCTGTCCCACCGATGTAGTTACAGCCACTTGCCGATGTTAGAGCCGAGAGCTGTTGTTAGGAGGAGGAGTTAAGCAAACTTACTAATCGATCCAAAAGCTGATGAGGATGCCGAAAGTTATAGCAAACTGCTGTAAACCAACAAGGGCTCCGCGAACCTCACTGATGAAACCTTGTTTAGCGCTGTGCCATAGCATAAGCAGGTGGAAAAGAGAGGGCTCAACTTACGGAGGAGCACATTCGGAGTTGTAAAGAGGGACAACCATGGAGAGACCACCAACTCCAATACCACTGATTGGTTAGTATCAATAAACACAAAACAAAGCAGCGGAGTCTTACGTGACGAATCTTCCTCCAAGAATCGCGTTCGGACCAGCACTGATAGATGAGATCTGAACACAAACACCAATGATGAAGACAACAGACATGATCAAGATAGCGTATTTCCTAGAAACAATCTCAGCAAGCATGCCGGAGACGAGAGCTCCAGACCAAGCTCCCAGCTCCAGGATGGCAGTAAGCCAGCCTTTCTTAGTAGGGTCCTCAGTATATCCATCCATATCTATCATCAATCGTCAGAAATAGATAGAATTAAATATCAGGGCCGTGAATACATACGCTGAGCAAACGCAGGCATAGCCAAGATACCCGAGAACATGCCCTGGTTGTAGCCGTAAAGCACGCCTCCAATGCAAGCAAAAGCAGCGATGCGAAAAACCTTGAAGTTTTTGATGAGGGCTCTGGCACCGCTGTCTCCCATCAACGCTTTTCGTCTTTCGAGAGCGGCATCGTAGCCACCGCCTGTTGTAGTAGCACCCATGATGTTGTATCGATAACTGTTCTTGGCTGGGTTGTTGAAAAGGTAGAAAATTAAAAGGTCGAATAGTGAAGAAGTAATGTAAATATAAGTATCAAGGTATGTATTAATACTTAACAAGAAGAACCTCCAAATTGCATTTATTTTCAGTACCTCATAGAAGTTATCATTTAGCCTAAATCTCTCCACATTCTATGGGAAAACTAATAATCTATCAGCTATCTGGGGAAACTTAGCCTGAATGAAAGCTTCTTCATTCAGTGGCGTCTTGTTGTAAATTCTAGAGCAGTCGTTCATCTACAGACCAGATGCCGTATACGTGCCGGGATCCGAATATCCATGCCAGCAGATCATACCTTGGCAGCACTAATACGTATACGGAGTAGAATCAGCCCATTTTGCGCCACATTTATATAATACTTGGCGTGGATGAACTTTAAATATGCACTTATTCGCCGCTTACAAAGAAGGGTAGCTAATTTAATGTTTGCTCAAAACCATAAATTGATGCTTATATGGAGAGCACAGTACTGCATTGAGGCAAATTACTGCATCAAGGCAAATGTACAGCGTGTAAGTATGCTCAGGGGTTTAACTGTAATGTCGGTTCGAGTTCAGACTACAGCTACAGTATGAGAACCTATTGCAACATCTGACCCTTCATCGTACACACGACGAGCGCTTTGACCTCGTTGGAACTCGTTTACATCAAGGGTAAATTGGCTCCTAAACTAGTAGACTAGACGCATGCACTCTCCTTACCTTAGCGTACTCGTGATTAACGGTGCAGACCTTCTCCAACAGGATGACCCGCTATGATCCTTGAAGAGCCTCCTCACTCTTGGTCTTAAAGTTCAATAAATTGCCCCTGACTCCTGAGACCCCTCGCTATTAGGCTAATAAGAGACTCGTGGCTTTCACGAATCACATGTAACTTTCTGGTCCGGCTAAAAGGAAGTAAAGGATGAGTAAACTTCTTCTCTGGCTCCGGTAGATCTTCTGACCCAACATCCTGGTTCCTGGGGAAGTGTTGGAATTGCCGATCATACTTTGCGGGGACATTTTTGCGGGGGGCGACTTTGCGGGGATGCTCTTAGGATAATCAAGAATGGGCTTCTTAACTGGTACAAGGTAAGTAAGGAACGCGGGTTACGATAGCTCTTGGTTAAATTCAACTTCAGTAACACATCTCCAAGTACACTTGAGACTATACCCGATGACCTAATTGCCCCTCACGATATATATATTGGGTTTATCGTTCCCTATCTGATACCCAGTCAACCACAAGACATTCACTACCTCTCAACAGTATCTTCAACCTCTTCTCAAGCTTCTACTACTTTATACTCTCGTTGCCAACATGCCTAGACTCCTTCAACTGATCGCCTTTGCGGGCGCCAGTGCTGGTGCTTTTTTGCCAACTGGTAAAGGAGGTGATCTCGCCAGTCGCGCCACCCAGGACCATTCTCGCACTTATGCCAATCCCATTGACCTGCCTTATCGTTTCCAGCCGGACTCGAGTGCGTCATGGAGAGAGGCTGCGGACCCTGAGATCAGGGTGTTTGGAGGCACTTACTGGCTGTTCCTCTCCCACTCTCTCGGATACTTCTACTCGAGCGATCTCACGTCCTGGACCTTTGTCAGTGGCTCGGGTTATCCCGTTGATAAGTTCGCGCCGACTGTCATTAATTACAATGGCACGTACTATCTTCACACCAGTGAAAGCGTCCCGTATGTGTACTCCACCACGGATCTCGCCAGCGGTAAATGGCAAACCGCATCTGGCCAGCTCCCATGGGGACACATGGATCCTGCGTTTTTCCTGGATGACGACTCAAAGCTTTACTTGTACGACGGCATGAGCAACAACGGCCCGTTTTACGCAGCCAACTTGAACAAAACGACCTTTGTGGATATTGGCGACTTCGTCACGACCTCCAACGGGCGTGACCCCTCCAACCGCGGTTGGGAGGTTCCAGGCGACAACAACCAGCTGACGGGAAATGCGCCGTGGCTGGAGGGCACTTTCATGGTCAAGAATAATGGTCGTTATTACCTCGAGTTCTCTGGTCCGGGAACCGAGTTCAAGGGCTATGCGAACGGCCTGCTCACGGCTTCCTCACCAATGGGCCCGTTCACATACGAGCCTTACAGCCCTTTTGCTCACAAGTCTACCGGCTTTATCGCCGGAGCAGGTCATGGTTCTACCTTTGCTGCCAAGGACGGAAACTATTGGCACGTCGGCACCATGGCCATCTCTGTTCGTCATATGTTCGAGCGCCGTCTTGGTCTGTGGCCTACTTCATTCACCAGCGATGGAAAGCTCCAGACTGATACTTATCTGGGTGACTATCCCCGCTATTACGATGGAGATCGCGGCTTGACTGGCTGGATGGTGCTCTCTCGCAAGAAGAAGGCCACAGCTTCATCGTCGCAGGGTTCCGACCCATCCATGGCTGCTGACGAGGACGTCCGAACGTGGTGGACAGCTGGAAGCGGCAATGCTGGAGAGTGGTTCCAGCTTGATCTCAACGGGACCAAGACCATTCAAGCGCTGCAAGTTAACTTGGCCGATCAGGATGCCTCGAAAGTGTCACAAATCACAGCTAGCAACGGCGGCTACAAGTATAAGATCGAAGCATCGACTGATGGCCAGTCGTGGACCACAATCGTTCCGGAATCCGCCACCGGTCGTGATTCTGTTCACGCTTACCATGTACTTTCCTCAGCCGTGCAGGGCCGCTACGTCAAGATCACCAATAGCGTCACCCCCAACAACGCCAAGTTCTCACTGTACGACCTGCGAGTTTTCGGCAACGCGAATATCGCCCTGCCAGGCCAGGTCAAGTCTGGCACCGCCACGCGGAACTCCAAAGATGGTCGCCAGGTGTCAATCTCGTGGCCAGCTGTGTCCGGAGCGGACTTTTATGTTGTCCGTCTTGGAATCCGCTCGGATATGATGAACCAGAACTTCCAGATTTACGATGGAGCTACTACGGCCTCGATTGGTACTCTGAATGTTGGACAGTCATATGTATTTACAGTTGATGCGGTCAATGAGGCTGGGATTACGAAGGGCACATTCTCGGGACAGATTTCTGCTTAGTTGTGATATGGAAAGAGTAGGTAGTATTAGGTCTCTTTGTCAGGTTTCTACAGATTGTTGTTAGTTAGTTTCAATGTGAAATCTTATATCATAACTTTAAATACCCTAATCGTGATAGCCAGTCATCCTAAGCGACGCAACATATGCCTTCATATATCGTGATGAATAATTTTGAGCTAATGATGTCTTAACTAGATATATCCAGGGGGTGCAACAAAACGCCTGACGCTCTGCATGCACACAACAGTACCATAGCGTCAGACGTTTTATTGCACCCCGAAGATATATCAGCCAACATAACAATAACCCGATTAACTCCGTATTCAGGCTTAATAGGCTGCCTAGGCTCTATATACAGACCTCTACATAGCCTGACCCTATACACTATAGTGGTCTTTTCCCCTGTTGTACTCCTGTTTAGCCTCTTGAGTCTCGTTCTATGGCTAATTTAAGTCCTCAAAGGGAGTTTTCATATACTAGTTAACTGTTTCTTTAATTCTCTGATGGTGATATTAAATTATAACTACCATTGTGGGCGACTAATTGATAGTTTGCCTCAAGTGATTTTCGGGGGATCCTGCCAGGGGCTTCTCAAGCAGAGCGTCACCCAATTCTTCTTATTGGACAAACTAGTAGTATGATCTCATCTCGCTTTGTGAAATTAGTGTCGGCTTGTGGCGTTAAACATAACATCACTAAGCGGATGTCGCGGAGTGTCGGGGCACAATGCTAATCTCATGGCTTCGATTTCCACAAGGAGGAGAATTTGAGTTGGCTTGTAACCCTTTTTGGTTAAAGATTTGCGCTCCACAACCCCAGATTTCAGCCATCTGTGGGGAGCTCGGCACTACTGAGTAGGGCTAGCGGAGTGTCGGGGCATCATGCTAATCTCAATGCCCCAATTCCAGGGCTAATTGAAGCCACCCTTTCGTATTTACTCCAGTAATACTTTCTACGCTAAAGTAGACAACATCCTTGACTTTCTGGTTATGGCATATTCGTGTAAGTCCCGCCACCTAACGGATGTTTCCGTTGCTGCTCTGGATAGAATATTCTGCCATCTTGATCTCCAAGCATACTACTTCTTTAGCCTAAACTTAACCCCAGGATATCAAAACCTGGGGTTTGAAAGTTTAACTCCTCGATACAACTCCTGACCCCTGCAGTAGCTTGGGCACATGTCCGTACTCATACTCCCTGGAATAGGCTATTCACTGCGGGGGAAAGTTCATAGCAAGCAGGTGATGGAGCTGCGTAGGCAATTGATTCACAGTATCCCTGTATATCTACTATTCAACGCGGGGAGCGTTCCTGACCAGCAAATTATGATTGCGGCGGGTAGACAATTGATTCCCAGTATCCCTGTATATCTGCTATTCATTGCGGGGGAAAGTTCCTTGCGTTGTGTAGACAATTGATTCACAGTATCCCTGTACATCTTTGTATTCTGAATGGTGATTCACTCGAACGCACGGTCATGAGATGTTAATAGTGTCGCCACTTGAGACAAATCGCGCTCGTGTGATAGGTGTTGAGATGCTCTTTGCAGTCTTGTTGTGCCGTTCAACCGCTTATGATCCATCGTCAGTACCTGTATATGGGGATGAGAAACTATAAAATCATGCCTCTCCATCGCAAGTAATATCAGCCAACAACAGCTTCATTCGACATTATTACTCATTGGATACAAACATCTCTTCGATGCTTTACTACACTCTCTTTGGGCTGGCCGGCCTCGCGGCCGCTGCCCAGTCCTCGTCCTTTGTTTGCACAGGCGTAGCACCCTTCTCAGACTATACGGCCTCTACCCAGTCACTTGGTTGCTACACCGATAGCACTTCCAGGACCTTGACTGGCCTCGAGCAAGACCTCTCTCAGAACACTCCTCAGCTCTGTGCCAACTTCTGCGGCAGTCAGGGATATAACCTGTCTGCCACTGAGTACAGCAACCAGTGCTACTGCGGAAACAAGATCAACTCACCTGGAGCATCTACTTCGTCTTCCAAATGTGACTCCAAGTGCGCGGGCAATTCATCGCTGACTTGTGGTGGCACTTGGGCTATGTCGGTGCTCAAGGTCAACAACCCCAGCCCCATCGCTCAGTATTTCGCCATCACGGACGACCTTGGCTGCTATACAGACAGTACCTCGAGGACACTTACGGGTCTTACCAAGACCTCATCCAACACGACTCGCCAAGGCTGTGCTAATCTGTGCGGTAACTACGGCTTCAAATACTCTGCCACTGAATACAGCACCCAATGCTATTGTGGTAATAGTATTCAATCTCCTGGAGCTTCTACATCCTCTTCCAACTGTAACGCCAAATGTGGCGGTGATTCATCGCAAATCTGCGGTGGCACCTGGGCCATGTCACTGCTCAAGATCTCCAACCCGAGCTCCAACCCGATAGATCCCAACAAACGTACTCCCGTTTGCAAGACAAACCCGTTTTGTGCACAACGAGCCTGTGATACAGGTCTATCTATTAGTGATCGTGTCCGTGCTCTTATTGGTAATATGACCATACAAGAGAAGGCGGCAAACCTGATCAACACTGCCGCTGGAGTGGACAGAATCGGCCTGCCTGCCTACGAATGGTGGAACGAAGCTCTTCATGGTACTGGAGACAGCCCTGGTGTTTCTTTCGCGAGTCCCAATGGTTCCGATTTTAGTTACGCCACCAGCTTTGCTACTCCCATCCTTATCGGCGCCGCATTTGACGATGCTATGGTTCTTCAGATTGCTCAGACAGTCGGCAAGGAATCTCGAGCCTTTGCCAATGGTAATCATGCCGGTCTGGACTTCTGGACTCCCAATATCAACACTTTCAATGACCCTAGATGGGGCCGAGGTCTCGAGGTTCCTACAGAGGATGTTCTTCAAGCCCAGCGCTACGTAGCTCAGCTCGTCAAGGGTCTACAAGGAACCAGCGGCTCTGCCCAGAAGCAAGTCATTGCGACCTGCAAGCACTACGCAGTTTACGACGTCGAGTCCAATCGCAACGGTCAGAACTACAATCCCACACAGCAGGACCTCGGCGAGTTCTATTTCCCCGCTTTCAAGACATGTGTCCGCGATGCAGGTGTTGGCAGTATCATGTGCTCGTATAACGCTGTCGATGGTGTTCCTTCTTGCGCAAATGAGTACCTCCTCAAGACGGTTCTTCGCGAAAAATGGGGCTTTGGTAACCAGCCGTATCAGTACGTCACTGGAGACTGCGACGCGGTGAACAACATCTGGGACTCGCACAAGTTTGTCGGCTCGGCAGCCGAAGCAGCGGCTGTTGCCATCAACGCAGGAACGGATTCAGACTGTGGATACAATGGCTTCGCATACAACCCCAACCTCGTGACTGCTGTCGACAAGAAATGGACCACCGAGGCCACGATGGATCAGGCTCTCTCGCGGCTGTACACGGCACTGTTCACAGTTGGGTATTTCGACGGTCAATCCCAGTACGACAGCTTCGGGTGGCAGGATGTCGGCACTGGCGATGCTCAACAGCTGGCCTATACTTCTGCTGCTGCTGGCATCGCTCTCCTCAAGAACAACGGTGCTCTGCCTATCCAGAACGCTGGATCCAAGAAGATCGCTCTTATTGGTCCTTGGGCCAACGCAACCACTCAAATGCAAGGCATCTACCAGGGGCGGGCGCCGTATCTCAAGAGCCCGCTGGAAGCAGCACAGGCAAACTTCAATACTGTCAACTATGCTATGGGCACTAAGATCAATACAGACGATACCAGTGGTTTCTCAGATGCAACCACTGCCGCATCAAAGTCTGATGTGATCATCTTTTGCGGTGGTATCGACACTTCTATCGAAGCTGAGGGCTTTGATCGCTCTTCCATCACTTGGCCCGGCAATCAGCTTGATCTCATTTCATCTCTGTCAAAGCTCGGCAAACCTCTGATTGTTGTTCAATTCGGTGGTGGCCAAATCGATGACTCTGCTCTTCTGTCGAACGCCAACGTGAGCAGCATTATCTGGGCTGGCTACCCTGGTCAGAACGGTGGATATGCCGTTGTTGATACGCTTGTCGGCAAGTTCGCTCCCGCTGGCCGTCTTCCTATCACTCAGTACCCGTCTACGTATACCTCTCAGGTGTCCATCTTCGACCCTAACGTTCGACCAAGCTCTAACAGTCCTGGACGTACATACAAGTGGTATAATGGAAAGCCTGTCCTACCCTTCGGCTATGGTCTTCACTACACGAACTTCAATACCTCGACCGCTTCGACCCTTAAATCTAGCTACGATATTGCTAGCTTGGTCGCGGCTGCGAAGAACGACGCCAGTACTTTCGACACTCTCACCGTTGCCGTCAAGAACACTGGCAAAGTCACTTCTGACTACGTTGCCCTCCTGTTCGTATCCACAAAGGACGCCGGCCCATCTCCTTACCCTAACAAGTCACTCGTTTCATATGCTCGCGCCAAGGGCATCGGAGCAGGCCAGACCAAGAACGTTGATCTCCTCATGACTCTTGGGTCAATCGCTCGCGCCAATAGCGATGGTGACCTTGTTCTTTATCCTGGCCATTACAATCTGACACTGGATACTTTTGGTCAGCCACTGGCTTCATTTCAACTGACGGGTCAGGCAACGGTTATTGATGAGTTGCCTAGACGGGCATCCAGCTATAATTACACCGTTACTGTGCATCCGCAATCTTAGTAATTGCAGGTTATACCGACTTCTAACTCAGATATAGGATGTTCTCGATGGATTGCTGTACTGGATCAAGGACGAACTGTCCATATCTTTTCCTTCGACTTTGTATGTTTAGTGCTTTACTTGAGATTTGCCTTATATATTAAATCAACTCCTATATTAGTTTATGTCTGACTACACTATTTTCTGTTTCACCTTGACTTTCCTTGTAGCCAGACGAGCGATTCTTACTGTGTGAGTCCACAGTAATAACAGAATAAGTATGCAACTCAAGTAAAAATTCTATGCGGACAAAGGCAACACAATGCCCTAGCACCCCCATATCCTTATCTCATATTGTGTAACAAATGATACCGTAAGTCTTTATTATCCTTCTCGCTCACATCTTCACGCCCACAAGGGGGCGCCGCACTCTATATCGCGCCTCTTGTTCTCCCTCGCAAGCATAAATCGAGTTACTTACCATAAGGTATTAAAGGACTTACCGAAAATGCAGGAATTTGATGGTCAGGTTACCGATGAAGAGTTGGAAACTTTGAGATCTCTGTGGCGCGGTAGAAATAATCCCAACTGCCTTGCCCATAAAGTCGATTGCTTTATGAGGCACATGTCAGATACCACGACAGGACTACCAACGGGGATCTGTGCCTAGAATTGACAAAGCGATTTAGGTTGCGAGACTTGTGAATTAAATGTTTTAATCGGCTAAATTAAGTATTTTAAACTATACTTATTGCTATCTACTATGTCCTAAAAGCCGGGTTTTAGATCCTTTCTCTGGTTTAGATTCGAGATAATTGATAAGAATTCTCCCATACGCCTTTTCCCATTCGTCCACTGGTAGTTCTGCCATTTGCCTTAGCGCACAGTTCAAACAAATGCTACCACTGCTTAGAAATGTGGGATTGTCGCCACTAAGTGCAAGAGCCATGTTGAACTTGAGAGATGAGTCCAGCACGTGAGTAACGCGGATGGGCTTCTCTAAATTACTGGAAACCTTCTTTGCCTTGGATCTAGTCGTCCTCGTGCTCTCCGATGGCACACCTCCCTCAGCTGACTTCAATCCCGGTACACCCCATCTTCCCAGAGCCTCATCAAATCGATAGAGCTCAGCAGAAAGACCACGAGGTATTATGCCGGCTTTGCTAGGGGAGTGGTCACATCTCAGATAATGTATACCACGAGCTAGTTTGATTATTGCCCGGCTCGGGTCAATCATGCGAGAGTGAGATTCAGAAGATACTCTCATCAAGAGCTTGTATCTTGTACTTGCTACAGACATGAGCATGAAATCATGGCGTACATTGCACTTGTCTGCTGTAAGCTGGATCTCTGAAACTCCATTCCGTACAGGCATTTTGGATATCTTCTCATAATCACTGACATCTTCGGTATGTTGCGTTTCAAGAACTGAGGTATCTCGTGCAATAGCCTGAAATCGCACATTTTCGGTTGTTTGGACGGGGATTCCGAGGCGGCCTTGGACGACTTCCAATCGAAAGCATCTGCGCAAGCTGAGCCTTTCTGTGAGGTCGATCCATGGTGCAACGACAGCGATATCGCCATGCTGTACAGCGATTATGGTAGTCCCCAGATTTTGCATGAAAGGATGGGGAATATCAATGGGGGAATCATTGTAGGTTGCGTCGGTCAACGTATCCAGAGGGGGACAGCCAAGAAAGTTCTGGCAAACTGTAGAAAGAACCGTGTGCCACTGCAAGTTACCCTCGAGGTTGCTTGGGTCAAAGACACAATCACCGATAGCGTCAAGAAGAATTTCCATAGCGCCAGAGTCGCCTGCTGTGGCTGCGCTACGTCCCGAGATGTCTGGTGCTCCGAAGGCGTCGGCTACCCCATGGGCGAAATACAGCATGGCCTCCATAAAAGCAGTGTATCTGAGGCAGTGCTCATCCCAGATAAATGTCGGATCATCTTTTGCGCAGTTGCCGCACTTGCAGGATAGCTTCGCTTGATCAATAAGATCTTGCAGAATGGGGAAATATCGAAGCAAGATCAAGGGCTTCTCTTCAAAGTCTGGATTCTCAATTTGTCCCCTCGATAACTCTGAGACGTTGTCCATATCCATGATATCAGAGAAGGCTTCTCTTTCTGGGGATGCTGACTCCCTCGGGGGAGAGAACACCACAAAGTTTCTCCCAAGCTCGCCACATGTCTTGATAAGTAGTTGTGGTGTTCTACCAAGCAAATCTACCACTCGTTCGATCGGCTTGTCTCCGGAATCTCCCTGTGCTAGTAAGACCTTGAAGCTAAGTCTTGAACCCATGGATTCTTTCTTGATAGGCAGCGAGCAAAACCATCTTAGTAACTCCTGACCGGTTCGAAGTGACTGGATTTCCATTGTTTTTCGACATCCTTGTGGATACCTAAATGGGCTCTCATAAAGCTTTGTTCTGACCCGAGGCTCTGACCTCAGTGTCTGAATATTGTCGTATTCGCCTGTAAAGAGTGATCGTATATCGCCCGCTACGTTTTCCATCATTTCGAAGCTATTGGCTTGGCTGTGTTCGATTGGACAACATCCTTGCCCAGCCTCGTCCATGGAACAGAATCTCTTGACACGGAGTTCCACAGTACTGTCTGCCTTGCCGAGTGTTCTCTCATAAACAATGTTGCCACTCACCACAACACGCAGCCGACCGCTAAAATGCCAGGTGAGCCACAGCGTAAGATTTGTGAGTAGGAGTTCACTGTCGAGAATTATCTCTCTTGGCGGGTTGCAGAGTTTACTGAGAACAACTGCCAGCTTGTAGCTTGCGATATTATGCCCACGTTTGCAGGCCCACTCCAGCTCTCTGGGCAGACGCGGGCATTCAGTATCAGATCCAATGATTCCCGAGTTGGCTATATGAAGCCAGTTGCTATCGATTACCTTTGAAACTATCTCTTCAAGTCGGAGCATTTCGGGATGGTAGGCC
Organism: Fusarium sp. NRRL 25184; assembly: GCA_013755755.1. NCBI lineage: Eukaryota > Fungi > Ascomycota > Sordariomycetes > Hypocreales > Nectriaceae > Fusarium > Fusarium sp. NRRL 25184. The sequence continues at coordinate 34,506 of JABSSZ010000295.1, forward strand.
AGTTCATACTCGGTCAGCAGCTTCTGTCCAGGTCGCGAAGCGAGGATGATGAATGACGATACTGTCATTTTGATGAATCGCTCATCATGGTAGCGGAAAAGACAACAAATAGTCGAGGTCAGCCATCGCTGGAACGGATCTCCAGCAATAAGTCGCCCAAGAGCACCTGAAGACTGTGCCCATAGAGGTACGACTGATGGTCTCTGTCTTCGATCTCTGACAGCATCAAAGAAACCGCTAACTTCGTGTTGTTCATTGGGGCGAACAAGCGCTCTCGTCGACTTGAGAAATTTCGTGAGCTCCATCTCATCAAGCCCCTCTTTCCCAAGCCAGTACCCAACTTCCTTGAGAATCAGAGAGTAACCTTCAGCACGGTTGGAAACCTGAGTGAGAACTGTTATAAGATCAATGCTTCTAGCCGCGATATCCATGCCTTTAGCGACCACGTCACGGTTTGAACTCATACTGTAGTTTTAGAGAAAAAGCTTTTGTATGAAACTTTATTTGATTGAAAGAAGTTGGGTTTGGAAATATCAGGCTCTGACGAGCTGATCAAGAAAAGAGCTGAAAGCACACTCGTGATGTGGCTGCTTACCCAACAACAACTACCCAATCAAATCATGGGTTTCAACCCCCTCATTTACTAAAACTAGAGTACAAATATATATACCTCTTAAAAGTCTGGTTGTATTGATGGAGAGCGTAACAGCTATAGAGTCTTTAGTCGGCATTGCGATGTATCGTGCATGGCTTCTGTGAAGGACCAGGCTCCCACAAAAACTTTACTACTATCCACTGGCTGGGAGACAGGTGTACTTATAAAGTCAACATGCATACGTAACTAGATATTCACCTTGGACGCGAGGCGGAAGCTTGATCTGCAAAACAGCATATCTGGCTGCACCTTGCAGTGTCTGTTATTCAAAACTTTAGGTCAATAAGATAAATATTATATAAAATAACCTAGCAAGGGTTTAATAATTAGGTTCCTAAGAGAAATCTAGCAGCTTTAGGATCTTAATAAGGCAGTTGACAGATATAAGAAGTGGCTTAAAGCTTTAGCAAGGCAATGGAATGATAAGAAGACATTATAAGAATTAGTTCAAAGTGTGGAGATTATATAAACCCACTAAGTCTCCTTATGTTCCACCTCAACTACACCCGCCTTCTCGTTCGCATCCATCCGGCCCACGTAATTATCTGTATCAGCCTGCTGCAGATCGGTGACATAGCCCTTGAACTTCCATGCCGATATCTTCTTGTCAAACAGCTCGTCCAGCTGTTCCAAGCTGCGTCCCTTCGTTTCCGGAATGAAGAAGTATGTAAAGACAGCCAAGATAAAGTTGCTGCCAGCCCAGATATAACAATACTTGGGACCCCAGTTGAGTGCCTCGGGGTTGATAAAGTACGGCGTACAATATGCACTCAACCATGAGACCAAGAAGCTTGTACCTTGGGAGAAGCCGACTGTCTGAGCTCGCAGTCGCTGGGAGGGAATCTCAGTCTGAAGAGCCCAAAGAACAGGGCCTTGGCCGATACCATACACCCAGGTGAAGACGATACTCAACCCAACGAGAACCTTTCCAGCAGTGGGAGACCCAACGGGAGATACGGTGTAGGCAATTGCCATACCCAACATTAGACCTCCGTTGATAAGAGATGTGCCAAGCAGAAGATGTCGACGGTTGAAGAAGCGGACCGCGGGGAAAGAGAGCATATTTCCCGTAAGAGCGATAGCAAGAGATACCATTACCCACTTGAAAGGCGAACCGATTCGTGCCTGAACGAAGAAGAAGACGGAGAAGGCTGAGATGAAGTAGATACCGGTACTAGCTTGGCCAACAGCTGTCGCAATGCTGAGAAGAGTGCGCCGCAAGTCGGTGCCACGGAAAGCGTCAAGCAGATGAGTAGTGGAACGCATCTCAGTCTCTTCCAGCCAAGCATTCTTCATAATCATGATATCCTCCCGAATTCTTTCATCATCGGTTATACCACGTAGCTTTCGAATCGCAGCCTCGGCCTTATCGTCCTGACCCTTGGATATGTAATAGCGAGGAGTCTCTGGTAGGAATACCAGTCCTACAGACATCATGACCGGAACAACAAACATGACTGCAAGGGGTATCTGGTACGACAGGCGACTGAGCATGACCTGAGTAGAGTTATCGACGACGATACCGATAAGAGCACCAATGTTGATCTGTAAGACAACCAGGCCAATAGCTGCACCTCGAAGATACGCTGGCGTTGACTCTCCGATATAGATAGCCGAAAAGGTACTGTAGAAGCCGTTGGAGAATCCAAGCATGACACGACCGAAGTACAATGCGGCGAGATGCGTGCTTCCCATCTGTGCAGCGACTGAGACTATGCCAAAGAGCGAAGCGATCCAGAGACCGACTCGAGGGCTGATGAAACGACCAAAGTTGAAGATGAGGATGCATGCTGCGAGGGCACCGAGACTGATAAGACTCTGGAGGAGGGTTTGCACTTTGGTGGTGATGTTGTAACCGATCGGGTTCGTGGGCTGTTCAATGATTCCGTCAGTGCTTATCCATTACGAAGGAATGGGCCGTGGGATAGACTTACATCGACGTAGCCAAAGACAATGAGGAAGCCCGGCATGGACTGGAAGCCCGAAACGGCAGCTGAATCATATCCATACTGGAACTGGGCCAAGGCGATAAAGAAGCAGATTGCGATCAGTCGCTTCTCACTCCATAACGAATTGAGTTGAACTCTAGCAGAGGGTTGTTGAGCCTCCATTTCGACAGAGTATTTCTCTGAGAGTAGAAGATGATGTTGAAACAAAAGAGAGGACTTTGCATCTGTGAGCTTGTCCTTGCATCAGAAGTGGAGAGGAAGGATCAGCGATATATCCTTTTATCAGCATCGCGCACGTTCTGGACCCTGTTAGACGCGCTTCCCCAGATCTTTACCCCGCGATCTAGCACTCGGCGCGATAACAAATTTAGGCTTGGACTAGCGTGCATTCCCCAGCTTTACAAAGCTATTGGTAAATTTGGTGCTTTCGGCGATATGCATCCGACAGACTCTCAACAGCCGAAGCGTCAAGGCCCCCTCACTGGAGGCTGACAGCCACTCCCGATATAGCTAGGCTGCAGGTATAAGACAACGCTGAGATCCAATGGGCTTCAGCAGGTACCGATCAGTAGACTGCTATTGTTTGCTGTACATTGAGTTCCCTGTTCTTCTGCAATTTACTTGACGTGTCGCTAGAGTAGCGAAATACTGCCAGTATGGATACCGAAAGTGTAATGAAGCAGCTCCAGGCCATGCAGGCCAAGATCGAAAAGCTCGAAGGTAAACTTCACCATCGCATGTCTTTGCTTTTACTAATCTTATCTGTTACAGCTGAGGCAGATGTGCGAAAGCTGCAGCATATCTACGGATATTACCTTGACAAATGTCTTTACAAAGAGGTATGCACCACCTCCAACCAATGCAATCCCAGTCAACACACGACTAACACGATAAGGTGGTGGATCTCTTCTCAGACTCTCCAGATGCATACGTGCAGTTCCTAAATGGCCGCTTCAGAGGCAAAGACTCCATCCGCCGTCTTTTCATCGACAGATGGTCCAATTACTTCGTCGGCGGCCGCAACGGCCCCATCCACGGCTGGCTTCTAGACCACTTCATCGGCCAAGACGTCGTCGACTTCCAGCCCGGCACAAACACCGCCAAGTACCGCGGCAGAACCCTCATGAGCGCCGGCACCCACAAGACACTATCCCCCGACTACCCCGGCGGCCAGCGTCAATGGTGGGAGGGCGGCGTCTACGAGAACGAGTACATCAAAGAAGACGGAGTTTGGAAGATCTTTCGTCTGCGGTACCATCCCTTCTGGCACGGGAGTGTTGAGAAGGGCTGGCAGAACTCGGAGCGGTTTGTGCCCTTGTTTGAGGAGACGTATCCGGCGAATCAGCATGGGCCGGATGAGTTGTGGGAGGGGGCGGATTTGTGGCCGGATACGAGGGTTGTGCCGTTTCATTATGTGCATCCTGTTACGGGGAGGCAGGTGGCGGATGAGGATTTGCAGGCGCCTAAGTGGAGGGAGCCGGCGAGTAGTGCTCCGCCTGCAAGGGTCATTGATGACTGGACTGTATGATGGGCATGCATTATGTACATGGTAGCTACAGTAATAGATGCTGCAATTTATTAGAACTGTTATAATAATCACATGCCTCTTCTTTTGAACACCGAGAAGTTGAATTATGTTTAAAAATCGCAGCATTAATAGAGCGTTGGTTAAGACGAGTTTACAACCAAGTCGATCTCAAGGAAACTCTACCACCAAAGCATCAAACAATACTTGGTCATTTTATTAGCCAATACCTACAATTCATCATTCCAATACACATATATCAAGATGTTTTCAAGAGTTGTTCGCCGGTTACGTCCGCCGCGCTTTCGACAAGAACCACCTCCCCGGCGTATAGCACACCAAGGCAAGACCTCTATCCTGAGTGACAAAAAATCTAAGGTGGACTTGGCATAATTCGGTAAAGATTAGTAGACCTCAGACTAAATATTTTTGGCACCTTGACTTAATGTCAGAAGCTTTCTTGCGCCCCGGGGCATACACCTGTTACGCTTCTTTCACATGCGATTCTGACTTGCTGCCCCATCGGGTCTATGAGAGAACACATGCCTATCGTCTCAGAGGATGTTATTGTCATTGGATCTTAGTTGCATTCGCTACCGAAGCGAGTAAATGGTGGCTTGAATAGCGATAAGCAGAGTGAGGTCCGGGCATCTACACTCCGAAGACGAAAGAGGGGCTCGGGCTCGTGATCCATGCTTCATGCTCATCGGAACTATGGCTCCGAATTATTATGGCCAGCCACTTCATTTCATGGGACAAGGGCAGATGACGCAGAAAGGAGAAACGAGACAAGCAGGCCTCTGATCCGGCACTGATCGGCAGAGGGCCCCCGAATCATATGTAGAAAGCGATCGGCTAATGCACTCGCAGCACGCCCCGACTGGCATTTGCCGACGCGATGTGAAAGCGAAGAATCTCAATAGCCATATCATTGCTGGTCTCGATGATCTGATGCAATTGACAATAATTATCACCTGTGACACTTCTATACCATGAAATCAGTGTCGCTTTATGTTTTGCTGGCGTTTTGTTTGACTCTGGCATGGGTCGTTTTGACCCTTGTCAATGTCATTCGTTCCCCACTGAGACGCGTTCCTGGACCGTTTCTTGCAAGGTTCACAAGACTATGGCTCCTCAAGCAGGCTTACTTTGGGACATATCCCAAGACCAGCATCGAGCTCCATAGAAAATATGGTCAGTTCATTCATTGGATGTGTCAACTTGATCTGACAGGGCCCAGGGCCCATTGTACGCATAGCACCCAACGAGTACAGCATCGACGATCCTGCAGCAGCCAAGATCATCTATGGAAGTGGCAGAGGATTTACAAAGGTTCGTTTCAACAGCCCTTTCGAAGTCGTCGCTGACATGGTGTATAGTCTCTATGGTATTATGCCAGCGGTAATCCCATCAGCCCTCTCCCCAACATCTTCGTCGAACCGAATCCGCATATCCATGCCCAAGCTAGACGCAAGGTCGCAGCGGCTTATTCGATGACCAACTTGGTCCAACTCGAGCCTTTCATCGATAAATGCTCTGCCGTTTTAAAGGAGAGACTAGAAGAGTTTGCTCGGTCTGGTGCTTCCATGGAGATATCCCACTGGATGCAGTGTTATGCTTTCGATGTAATAGGCATGATGACGGTGAGGTACACAGCGATTGTTAGCTCAGATGCCGTTGACTAATTGTGGTAGCTCGGCAAACGGTTCGGCTTCTTGGACTCCGGTGAAGACATACAAGGAATCATGTCGTCTCTAGACCAGTACTTGGTTTACTGTTCCAACGTCGGGATCTTCCCAGAGTGGCACAAGACTCTATTCCGACGACAAATGCGATCCAAGAAAGTATCTGGCTTGACACATGTCCGAGAATTCTCCAATGAGCAACTCGAAGAGAAGCGCGAGAAGGTCAAGGTAGATGAAGAAGACAATGGCTATGCAGCAGTGGACTTTATCACCAAGTTCCTTCGTATCCAGACGCAAGATCCGGGGAAGATTACTGACGCTGACATCAGTTCAGTGGCCACCATGAATATTGGCGCTGGTTCGGATACAACATCTATCAGTTTGACTTCAATCATCTTCAACTTGATCAAGCACCCGAGAGTTCTTCAGCAACTCCGTGCTGAGATCAAAGAGCATGAGAGTCAAGGCACAATATCGGATCCAATCAAATTCTCCGAAGCCAACCGGCTTCCTTATCTTCAAGCAGTGATAAAAGAAGGTCTGCGAATGCATCCTGCCACTGGACTCAGTCTTGGCCGCGTCGTTCCATCAGATGGTGCGACTTTTGCTGGACAATTCTTTCCCCCAGGGGTATGTACTCCTGCACAGTAATAATACTTTGTGATGTAGTCTAACTATGATAGACTGTCGTTGGTATCAATGCTTGGGTAGCCCACGCCAACACCAAGGTGTTTGGTCATGATGCTCACGTATTCCGACCCGAAAGGTGGCTCGACTATCCAGAACTGGTCAAAGAACGTGAAGCATACTTCATGACTGTAAGTAATATCCCCAAAACAAATCGCGTTACCGTGTTCTAATCCTTTACTTCAACAGTTCGGTCAAGGCTCTCGCACGTGTCTGGGCAAGAACATAAGCCTCATGGAGCTTTCCAAAGCAGTTCCACAAATAGTTCGGCACTTTGACTTCATCCCGAACACAAAGTCCGGAGAGCCAGAGTACGTGACGGAGAATGTGTGGTTTGTCAAGATTAGGGAGTTCCATTGTAAGGTATATAGTAGAACTAGGCAGTAATAGTACAACACGTCCTCTTGAAATAGTAGGCCAAGTACATTTCATGGTCATGACGACCCAAAAGGAAAGATAGATGAGATATCCATGAGGTTATCCAGAAACCCATTGTCAATCACGATATCTGCCATGTCGAGCTCATTCAACCACGTCATCGCTAGTTGATCCGTGCTTTGGTCAAGTGAAATCCTGTACACTTGTCAACATCACTCCATGAAGTTAGAAAAATTACTACGTACCGTTGCAGAGGTTCGGTTACAATCTGGGGATATCCCAAAGGCTCTGAGGGCTGTATCGTAATAGTTGATGTATCTTCAACGCCTTCAGCAAGTCCACATTGTTGCAACTGGAATAGTGTCTCTGGGATAAGATGCTTCGGGTAGCCAGATACGCTAATAGCCAGTAATATCCGCAGACATTGCTTCGCACGGGCTTGATGTCCATCATTGTGATATAGTCCGCAAGCAGCAACGACGACTTGAAGGGCTTGCAAGGCGAACAAGTAGTCAGCCATGACCAGACTGGAAGCTACTTTATGGAGTACCATGCTTTCCAGGATCTCAAAAGATGACTCAGCGGCAGAAACACAGGTTTTAGCAAGCGAAGCGAATATTGGCTGCTTGACTGTCTCAACATGCTCGATGCCTTGTAGTAGATTGCACAGGAGGAATGGCTTGGTGACGAGCATCATGGTACTCCAGTAGCGAAGGTGAAGAAGAGATATGGATCTTCTGTAGGACAGGGATACGGAAGGTGATAGATGAAGATGTGGCGGGACGTGGTCTAACCAGTCTTGCAGAGCGGTCATAGAATCGTTGAAATGCGCTCGTGATAGTTTCTGGCCACCGTGGACAGGTCCATCGTAGAGGTTCTGTCGTATACTTTGCGTTATCTGAGCGAGGCGGATACACTGTTCGAGATATCCGTTCGGTGTATGCGAGCCGGGACTGACGACCTAGTGGCATATTAGAGAGAGCTTATGGTTTCGCTTACACTGAATACCTACAAACTCTGATGGTAGAGGGGGTTTCCAAGACGTCTCATTCGGTGGACTGTTCATGCTTGGCTTTCCCAGAGCAAGAGAGAGATCTTGGTCAACAAGATACAAGGTCCACCAAAGACGTCTCGCGTGAGCCTGGCTTACAACACCACTATTTGTGGAGTACTTATCCAGATGCAAGCCTAGAGAGAAAGCGATGCGAACTGCCAGGCCGATATAAAGGTATGCTGAGTTCGTGAAGCCATGAGACTGGAAGGCCAAAGACTATGGGACTTATTGTCAGCTTGAATTTGTTAAAGCGTGGTGTTATACTCACCAGCACTATTAATGCCCGGATACTATCCAGATCCGCCTCATCACAGACCCTCGTCACCAGAGACTTGGCCATCTCCAACGAGTCATGCGCCCTCTGCCCATTAACTAACCCATTAGACGACGGCTCGCATGACGCGCATAACGCCACTATCCCATGAAGTGAACAAAGCCAAGAAGCGTTGAGCTGTCCATTATCTCCAGAATACGTGGTCTCAAGTCGAGTGTAGAATGATTCTGCAGAGTATATCCAGTACAAGCAGTGAACCTGCTCAAAGAAGCGAGCTGCACAAGCCGATAGTAGATCTCGTGATGGAAACTGGCATGGATTTCCAGGAGACGATGCTGTATCCGTCAAGGGAGACTTTACTGATGGAGGGCTGACCTTGAGCATTCCCGGTATTTTATCCTTGTCCTTGTCTTTGGTTCTTGTACCTGCGCCCATTCTGAGCATCCATGACCTCACGGCGCTGTTGAAGCTGGCGCCTGACTCTGCTCCCATGTAACCTACACCTATTAGCTGGGGGTTCGGGATGTGGGTGGGGAGGGAACTCACGATACTCCCCGTGAGCGTCTGCTAGAAGGCAGCCCAGGTCATGGTGCAGATTCACAATCTCAGGCAGTAATATCTCCTCCTCCTCACCTTGACCATCTTCTGCATCGTGCAGTAGTATCTCTCCCTGATCTATCGACTCATCTCCACAGTCTAGGATGGGAGCTTCTGCCGATACTTCAATCAGAGACAGGGTTGGTGTCGAGATATCTGTCTGTGTCTTGAAAGCAGGCTTTTTATTCTCATCAATCAACCGTCGCAGATTCGGTATCGTCAACTCCTCATCCGGAAAGCAGTTACTGCATAACTCACGAAGGAGTCGGTATTCTTCTTCAGAGACAAAGTAGAAGGGCTTTTGCCGCCGCTTCTCCATATCCACTGAGCAGACCTCATCGATGCTGCGGCAGTAATCACACGGGCCATCGGCATCTCGACTCAACGTCAGTCTCGTTTCGCTTGGCGATTTGAAGCGTACGTACCAGGTTTATTGCACTTGAACCTCGATTAGTAAGTTGGTAGACGTGGTTGGGTCATGGACGGTACCTTTGTCTTTCTTGACTTGCAGCGATCGCAGCTGATCGCCGTCCGACTTACCCTCGACTTCTTGGTGACTTTCGAGCTTCTGGTCGACATTGTGACGCCTTTTGTCCTGATATCAGAGACGCTGGGTGATGGAAAGTGGCAGACACTGTCAAGAACAGTCGCAATGTGAGTCAAACTCGGGAGAGAGGAGGTTTACCAGGGGTCCCCACTACCCCAGACTCGAGATCGCCACGAGTTTGCGGGGGTGATAAAAACTGAAGTCGCTACTAGTTAGGCTTAATTGAGCCCCCTTATCGAATGGCCAGGCTTCCCCGCACCTATACCAGCTGGGCTTCAATTCAGCAACGATGCCGCAAGCAGTAACTTACGGATTGTCACTTTGGGTAAGGCCAAAAAATGCCAAAAAAATGCGGGGAAGGCTGAGCTCGGCATGCAACGGCGGCAATTGAATCAATATGCCCTTCACACAACTGTCGCTCCAAGGCCAGAAACCTCCACTCTGGAATTGTTTTAGTAAGCACATTATATTTGTACCAATATCGCAAAGGTTTTATTTGACGGCTTCGATGTAAGTGGTAGATTATGTACTAATCGGACTCATTACTACCATTCTCACTTGGCCTGTTTCTCGGTCTCATCCAGCTCATAATGTTTCACAAGCTCGCTAGATTTGCTCCATCAACTTCATCGCAGCGACCGTAATGGCAGCCCATAGGTCTTCGTGTCGGACATTCCTTAACGAGTAGTCCGCCTCCAGGAATAGCTCGACAGTCAGGTAACAACCTTGCCAGGCAGCGATGATAAGAGGCCGTTCATCCGTCCAGTCATCCATAAAGACGTCCGCGTCGTGTCTGGCAAGCATTTCCATAACCGCATGGTTGCCACTGATATCGCCTCTTTTAAATCCGTAAAGTGCAGACAGGACTCAGGAGGACTTCTGTCCAGACTGCGGTCCCTCCCTCGCTCAAGCAGCAGCTTGATGACATCCGCATTGCCATACTCCGCCGCCCAGCTAATAGCCGGCAAATTATCCATTTCATTCTGGGCGTTGGGATCAGTACTGGCATCAAGAAGGCGAGTTACAACATCAGACTATCCATCGATCGCAGTCTATATAGTTGCCGTAATCTGTAAATTACGTATTGTTCCTCGCCAATCAGCTCCACGCTCAAGCAGCAAAGCCACAACCTTATCATGACCCTGGTCAGACGCGATCCTCAGAGTTATCCACGCGCTCTTCTTTTTGAAGCTTCTGGACCTGTGTTTGGACCATGTCTGTATGTTGCGGGTCCCTGATGCCATATCATATTGGACAATTTAGAGGAACCAACCCACCAGATTACAGGCCAATATCGCCAGAACTGCGTTAATCTTTATCACCTCTGCTCAGCCTAAAGTTTATTATTGCCTCTTGTTGAGTCCTGGTTTGTATTTGCATTCAAAATATGTACGAGTCCTGATAATGGTGATCCGTAACTAAACAATTCATCTAATTCATCGCCCTGTTCTATCGATATCATAATAACTGGCATAGATAACTAGAGTCCATTTCCCCGACTGGAGCCGGCTCCTTAGTCAGGTATATCTATCTTCCTAGACCATTGTATTCCGCCGTAGTGTCAAAAACTCAAACTAATTCAGACGTGCTATCGGTTTTGAGAACTTTGGCACGAATTATTGAGGCATCTTTACTGAACCAGCCAGCAACAACTACCATCACAACGATAGCAAGCTGCAGAGAAAAGGTGACAAACCTGATCGCAAAGGTGCCTGTCGTGGGATGCAGCATGGATATTTGCGTAAACGAATAAATCAGGTCGTAGTTCATGCGAATCAACTGGAGGACCGTAGCAGGTGCGGCAGCCATCATCAGCACTTCAGCAGAACGATAACAAATATCATGTTGAGCGTAAGAGATGTGTTTGCCGGCGGGATATAGCCAGGTCAGGGTGCCTAGCATAACAATGAACATGATGATGCTTCCGGCATTGTCGAGGGCCTCGCTCTTTATGTTATTGGGCATCGTCGTATCTCGCGTACTTCCATATGCTGACATGATCGTGCCGATGATGTAGACTAGGTTCATCGCGATGACCAACACCTTGTTTCTTAGGGGCTTATATGGGAACAGTGGGAGTTTTACGCTTGAGAAATGTTAGCCTTATGGCGAGATTCCACGGTGTATAGAGGTTCACGTACGCTTCGTAGATCAAGCCTATGATGGCTGCTGATAGAGTACCAGTACTTGCAGCGGCGGCTATCATAGCATACGCCGTCGGAATATCGGGCTCGTCACGCCGGGAGAGGTAATAAATGTCCGAAGAGATGCGAAAAATGAAAAACATCATGAAGGGAGGAATCCATGCCTTGCCGGTTTTTCGGTGCTTATACGACATATATACAGCCGGGAATAACAAGATGATGAAGGCAATAAGGGCTGTAGCGGATAGACCAACACATGCTGTTGTAGGAGGGCTAGGAGGGCCGGGACGTTGTGAATTGGGAGCCGACATGATCAGTTAATAAAGACTCTGTGATTTCAGAAATGGTTTAATGTGTCGTTCTCAAAGATCTCAAAAATCACAGAGCAAGCCCAAATATTTATCATCTATTGAGCCCTACATATCGACAGCAGAATCTCTCTACCCAACCCCCTATCACAGCAACGCGCCTGAGTCAAAACAAACACCCAAACCCCAGTGAAACCGTGTCAGTTTCTGTACCAACCCCAGTACCAGCCTCGCCTCACAAGCGTTTCCTAATTTTAAACGCTTCAAGCGCCTGGGAGTCGTCAGCAAGCGTCTCACCGTTCAGGTACCTTAGCCTATCAGCTCGATTAGCGTGATATGGATGCGACGTATAAAGAAAAGCAGTGCGTAATCCTGTGGCGGGGTGAGGGTTATCGTTCAGGGTGAGCTGCAGATCAATGTTTGGTTCGCGGCTGGGAGTTGACTAAGCGGGAGATCCTTCTACTACCGTACTTCCGGCGCTAGGCAGATATCACGGCAGAGCCGCGTATGGTGCTTGTAATAGATCATGTCTCGTATAGAGGAAATCCCTGCCCTGGTTTCAGCTCCCGAATAAACTTTCGTCTCATGGGATACCAACCTCTATCCCTTTTCAGCAGCCTTTTCCCAGATTTAATATCGCATTGTCGGCTAACCCTTGCTTATCTATGTTATGATCTGCAATCTCACCATGGCTAAGCCCAATTTGCGTGATGAAATGTTACTTCTTTTAGGTATCAACTCCCGTAAAAAGTCCCGAACCAGTTTCATTAAGAGATTTATCTTAAACCTCTTCTGTTAGGATCCCGGGTTCCCCACCAGTTGAACCTCACACAGAATAAAGTTTCCTCCCAAACGGATCATGCATTAGCTCTGCAGATCCAAAACAGCCCTTCCCGCTAAACTCCCACTTTCCATCTCCCTAAACACCTCTGTCAACTCACCCAACTGCCTCGTCTGATAATGCACTGTGATAACGCCTCTCGCCGCCAGGTTCAGCACATCAATCGCATCCTGGCGATTCCCCAATATCGATCCCACAATTTTCAGCTGCTTCTGAACAATCGGCCCCGGCATTGCACTTGCAATCGCAACAGGCTTTCCTCCAGGCATTCCAACACCGACTAACGTTCCACCAGGTCTCAAGAGCTCTAGGCCTTGGGAGTATGCCACGTTGCTCGATGCACATACAACTACCGCGTTGGCGCCGAGGCCATCTGTGAGCTTCTTGACCTGGGAGACCAATTCCTCGCCCGCCGTAGCAGCATCGATGAATATCTCTGCTCCGCTCTCCTTCACAACATCTTCTTTACTTGATTGATCGATGCCAATCACACGATATCCGAACGCTTTTGCTGCTATCTGCGTGACAAGATGTCCCAGACCTCCTCCGGCACCCGATACAACAACCCAATCTCCTGGACTGGCCGTCACCTTGCGCAAAGCCGCATAAGAGGTCAACCCTGCGCATAGCATCGGTGCAGCTACTTCGGAGCTCACACCATCAGGAATAGGCGTCAGGTATCGAGCTGGCACAGTGAGGAATTGCTGGAATGTTCCTGGGTTGAACATGCCAGACACAGACTGTTTGGCACAAAGGCCGTCCTCTCCAGCGATGCAGTAGACTTCAAAGCATATTAGTCAATCATGTAGGTGAGAAGTTGGAGGCACATACCACAGCTACCGCAGATTTCTCTCAGCCATTTCACTCCGACTCGATCGCCAATCGCGAAACCGTGTATCTCTGCACCCTCTCCAACCTGAACAACTGTTCCGACACCTTCATGACCACCAATTTGAGCTACATCAATCGTGTCAGCAGTACACTAGTGAGCCCGGGATGAGACTTACTGTCGGGAAGCGAAAAGGGCATCCCCCAAGAGTTCTTCATGATGGAAAGATCCGAGTGGCAGACACCCGAATGGGATCTCTCACCGTCAGCTCAGCGCCCCTAGGCAATAACATTGGACTTACAATTTCACCAACACCTCTCCTGCAGATGGGCGAGGAGTCTCAATGTCTACCACCTTGGTGCTGAGTTCGCCGGGTTTGTCATAGACAGCAGCCTGGTGGGACGACGGAGCGTTGGTGACGATGGCCATGGTAAAGCTTCTCTGGGTATGGGCAATTACAAAATGAACACGAATCCAGGCTGATGGGCAAGGCCACAGTTGGATGATGCTATAACGTTCATGTAGCACAATATTTATTGATAAATAGTGTTGTCTTACTTAGTACCCCAAGGTTACTGTTCAGCTTCCCCTCGGCTCCATCCGACGAGGCCGGGGGAGACTCGCCGAGTCGGAAGCATAGAAGCGATAGCTTTGGACACCCGAATAACCCCTCTGCGCTTCAGTGCTCCAACGGCAGTTTGAACAGCTTGATAGCGTTCACCCTTCCAACCTGTTCCTTCGCGTCATCATCCAAGTCTACAGTCCTCCACCACGCCTGCGCTTCTTCAATGTCGTCGTATGGTGTATCTATCCAAAATGTTAGCTTAACTCTGAACTCGTTTTCACTCAAGAATCGTTACCTATAGAGTACATGCATCTGTCGAGCCCAATCGTCTCAATGCAGAGCTTCAAGCCAGGAGTAAAGAAGTTTCCTGAAGTCGTGATATAGACGTTGTGCTTGAAGTAGTAATTGTAGTCTTCTTTTGACGGACGCGTCGCCTTTTTGCTGGGTTTGTTGTACCAATGACTCGCTCTCCATAGATTCAGAGGAATGCTTTGATGAATAATTAGCGACCTTGTTGCTCTCAGAACTGTGGCTCATACTTCTCTCCCAAATGACCAGCTACAATCTTGGCGCCTGGAAATCTGTCAAAAACTCCTTTCGTAGAATGTCAGTCGTTAAAGTAGTAGAATTGAATCGTGACAACTCACCAGATGAGCAAAGCGCGTAGATATGATACGAAAGATCGAGATGGAACTGTACAGCCGCACCCTGCAGATGAGGCCGATCTCCATACAGCGATCCAGGTTGAAGGTCTTTGATCGACACATATCTCGGGTGCAAATAAATCGGAACATCCAATTCTTCAACCTTCTTCCAAAACGGATCATACTTGGCAGTGTCAAAGTACTCTCGTCCCAATCCTCCCTCCACACTCTGGTAGTCATTCACGAGTCCCCCAAAGAACCCCAATTGCTTGACAGCTCTTTCGAGCTCTTGCGCTGCTTCTTCGGGATCATGCATCGAAAGAGCTGCAAGGCCACCAAATCTCTCTGGTCTTTTCGCGACCTGGCATGCCAGCCAGTCATTGGCTTCTTTGGCTGTTTTCTCTGCGAGTTTGGGGTCCGTTATGCCTTGACAACCCGGTGCAGTTAGTGACAAGAGCATATACTCGACACCTTCAGCGTCCATGGTTGCGAGGCGTTTGTCATGTATATCAAGAAGCTTTGCAGCATGCGCTTCAAGAGCCTTGTTACTATTGTCGCCTGGGTTGAGAATTGAGAAGGTCTCTTCGAGTAGCCATTTTGTTGACGGAGTGATGATTGCCTCCTCGACGGCAATGGTACCTCTTTTTGACATGACGATTGGTAGATGTGATTGGGGTCTCAATGTCTAACTCAAGAGTAGATTGTGCTATAAATGCTAAGTACAAAAACATCAATTTACTTCAACTCATAAATAGAACACCGCCATCAAGGTACATCCAATGCTGATTTGCCCTTACTCGTCATGCTTCAGAAGTATGCCATGTTCATCGCACGGAACTACCCTGTACTTAGCCGAAGAAGCTGCCGGAAATAGACGAAATGGAGGGGCTGGCGTGAGGGGCCATCGGCGATATGCTTCCGATAAAGGTCTCCACTTCAAAGCCTATCGATACATAGGTACAGAAGTGGAGACACCAGATGATAATCAAATGCTGGCCTCACAAATCGAGGGCCATCTATAGAGCAGAGACTAAGACAAATAACCGGAAATTCAGCCTTTACTACAGCTCGTCTTTTCTGTTGTTCTTGATTCATGCCCTGTTGGTTATTTCTATCTGTTATCTCTCATCTCATCTTATCTTATCTTATCTCAAATCACCATGGCCCACATATTTGACGTTGCACCTCTTATCGATACCGGGTATATCGACGGGAAAAAGGTCGGCAACCAAGTCAAGTATCCAAACACTGGAACCTTCAGCGGCTTCAACAAACCATTTCGCTTGGAGGGCGACATTTTCGATCTCGAAGTATCAGGAACTATTCCATCTGAGATCAATGGGGCATTTTACCGAGTTCAGCCAGATCATCGCTTTCCTCCCGTTTTTGAAGATGACATCCATTTTAATGGAGACGGCAACATCACTGCTATTCGCATCCAAAAGGGTCATGCAGACTATAAGCAGCGATATGTCAGAACGGATAGGTTCTTGGCGGAAACAAAGGAACGGAGAAGTCTTTTTGGAAGATATCGAAATCCCTTCACGGATTCAGAGTTGGTGAAGTCGGTAATCAGGACTTCTGCCAACACCAACATCACCTTTTGGAGAGGAATGCTCCTGGCCTCCAAAGAGGACGGCCCGCCATACGCTATGGATCCAGTTACTCTGGAAACGATCGGCCGTTATGACTTTGAAGGACAGATTCAATCTCCAACAATGACGGCTCATCCCAAATTCGATCCTGAAACGGGTGAAATGATCTGCTTTGCTTATGAAGCCGGCGGGAACGGAAACGATGGTTCTCGTCAAATTGCAGTCTGGACAATTGATGCCAATGGTATCAAAACAGAGGAAGCTTGGTACGAAGCTCCCTTCTGCGGTATGATCCACGATTGCGGCATCAGCAAGAACTACATCGTCCTCCCCATGACTCCTCTGAAGTGCAACCCAGATCGTCTTCAAAAGGGCGGCAATCACTGGGCATGGGATCCAAAAGAAGATCAGTGGTATGGCGTAGTCCCGCGGCGAAATGGAAAGCCCGAGGATATTATTTGGTTCCGGTCTGACAACGGTGAGTTCATTCGGTGATATAATAAGGTGCTTACTGACATGCAGTCAGCATTCCACGGCCATGTTGCAGGGTGCTACGAAAACGAAGACGGTAACATAGTTTTCGATCTTACGGTGGCAGATGGTAATGTGTTCTTCTTCTTCCCGCCAGAGGATACACCAGCTGGTACCATTGCGAAGCGGAACCGCTTAAACAGTCCTACCAAGCGCTGGATCTTTAATCCCAAGAGTCCTTCGGGAACACGCGTACAGGCTAGTGAGGAGTGGGACACGAGTGGTGAATTCTCCCGCATTGATGATCGCTATGTCACAAAGAAGTACAATCATTTCTGGCAGGCCAAGATCGACGGGTCTCGAGAGTACAACGCTGCTAAATGCGGTTCACCAGCTGGCGGACTCTTCAACTGTCTAGCTCACTATACATGGGATGAGAGAACAGAAGATATCATCTGGGCCGGCCCTTGTGCGACATTCCAAGAACCTTCATTCATACCCAAGAAGAATGGCGGAGAAGGTGAAGGTTGGTTGATTGCATTGTTGAACCATCTTGATGTTCTGCGCAATGATGTAGTCATTTTTGACGCGCAGAACCTCGCTGCAGGACCTGTGGCTACGATTCATCTTCCAATGAAGCTAAGACTTGGACTTCATGGCAACTTTGTGGATCAGGCGGATATAGAGGAGTGGCAGGCGAGAAGACAGCCAGGTGGGGATGTTGGTCCCGTGAGGCCGGCTGAGAAGCCATTGCCCTGGCAGTCGGAAGCTGACAACATATGAGTATTGACTAGTCATTATGAGAAGAACCGGATCCTTCGGTTAGGATTGAGATTGCATGTAGTATGGATCACTGGACTTGCTTTTGTTGATGATATAGTTTAGAGTTAAGCTTTCGAATATCTGCCAGTCAAAGGAATAACCCCACATACGCGAGTAATGCCAGTATCGTGAGTCTCTCTATTTAAATCGTGACATGGATCCTCGTGAGCGCGCAGAAGATGTTATCATCAGTTCGAAATCGATACAGGAGAAATCAGTATTCCAAATAGAGATATCTGAGTCTCAGACATATCACATATTGGTGTCATACATTCAAGGACTTAGATCGTCCGTCAGTGCCTTAAATCCGATCTAGTCCCAGCACAGATATCAGCGGAGACCTCGGACAAGTCTGCAGGTTGTGACCAAAAGGCTCCGAGTATGCAGTGACTATGCAATAAGACCAAAATGTGCCATACCCCTCATGTACTCGGATAGTTTGGTCATGACCTTCTTAGGCATCGGGAGGAACTTCAACTGCGGGGATATCATCGGACTCATCCTTCCGATGGATCATGGATGATCCAGACGCCTCCAAGTGGGACACTTGACCTGTTATTGAAGTGGGGTATCTTAATGCCGGTCATTGAGTTTATAAGTGTCTGGGCCAATGTATGCAGCATCAGTAGTTCACTTGTTACAGCAAAGATAACCATTCCACGTCTCCTCCTCAGTGTTGCTTTTAAAAATGCCTGCTGCAAAAACCCCACGTGATATTGAGACTCGTCTCTTTATCAATGGCGAGGTATGTAATATACCCAACTAGGTAGAAGGGATATGTTATTGACCAATGTTTAGTTTGTCGAGTCATCTGATAAAAAGACGTTTGAGCTGAAGTCTCCATCAACTCACCAAGTTGTCGCTGAAGGTATGTCCATCACTTCAACCATACACTACCAGACCACATTCTAATTCTCATTTGCTCGCAGTCCATGAAGCAAGTGAAAGCGACACCAACGCCGCCGTCGCAGCAGCCAAAGCCGCATTCCCAGCATGGTCCGAACTCTCCCCCAAAGATCGAGGCCAGTACTTCAAAAAGCTTGCCTCACTCATCCTCGAGTCGCACCATGAACTAGCATATCTCGAAGCCATTTCTATGGGAAGACCCGTGAAAGGTTACTTCGATGCTTTTGCCGCTGCTGATACGTTTAACTACTACGCTGAAGCTGGAGCTGTAGTGCTTGGAACGAGTAGTCTGAATATGCCTGGACATTTGAACTTTACCCTTCGACAGCCTTATGGAGTCGCGGCGGCGATTATTCCGTGGAATGTGCCGGTTTTGTTCCTGGCTCTCAAGGCAGCTCCTGCTCTGATGGCGGGAAATACGGTGGTTTTGAAGAGTAGTGAAAAGGCACCACTGACCGTAAGTCTTACCCATATTCCCGTGAATTATTTCAGTGGCTAACAGGTTTCAGTCTGCAAAAGTCGCGCAACTTGTCCAAAAGGCTGGTTTCCCACCAGGTGTCTTCAACATCATCTCAGGTCACGGCAAAACATCAGGTGCTATTCTTTCCAGCCACATGGATGTCAGAGTTCTCAGCTTCACAGGATCTGGCCCAACAGGTCGACTCATTCAAGCCGCTGCTGCCAAATCCAACCTGAAGAATGTCATCCTAGAGCTTGGCGGAAAGTCGCCGGCCATCATCTTCGACGACGCCGATCTCGAAAAAGCAGCCGCTGAGACAGCTTACTCTATCCAATGGAACAGTGGACAGGTCTGTATGGCTAATTCAAGGATCTACGTCCACGAAAGCATTGCAGAGACTTTTATTGAGTCGTTCAAGACGAAGTTTCAAGTCATCGCGGCTGGAGACCCGACTGATGAGAAGGTCAACCATGGACCTCAAGCTGATGAGATCCAATACAACAATGTGCGATCATACATAGAAATGGGCAAGAAGTCGGGTAAACGCATCCTCGGTATGGATCATGAGGCAACTCCAGACGGCTATCTCATCCACCCAACGATCTTCGTCGAAACCCAAGAAGATGCTCGAATCATGAAAGAGGAAATCTTTGGACCAGTCGTCAACATCAATACATTCAAGACTGAGGCAGAAGCAATAAGCAAAGCCAACGATACAGAGTTTGGCTTGTATGCTGCGGTGTATAGCAAGAATATTGACAGGGCTCTTCGAGTTGCCAAGAGGCTGGAAGCAGGTACTGTTGGCGTGAACTGTACTAGTCCGACGCAGGCAAAGGATATGCCGTTTGGTGGATACAAGACGAGTGGTGTTGGTAGGGAGGGGACTACGGTTAGTCTGAACAACTTCTTGGAGACAAAGACAGTATTGGTCAAGTTGGAAGAGTTTTAGAATACAGGATAGTGTTTAAATAGGTCATTAACATTTATCATTCTTGATCATCAAAACACCAGCCTAATCTCTGTCAAGCACTGTCAGCGGTGAAATTCTTCAAGGCAATTCAATACGTATTTCAGTAGTAAATATGTAAAGTGCTATGAACCATACTAAAGAGCTGTCGCATAAGCATTTACCCACATCTTGGTTGATCTGGGCTTAGCAAGTGCTCCTCGCTCGATCAAGTCCATGTCGTAGTCCGTCATCCCCTCCGCCAATTCAAATCTATCGAATTCCTGCAAAATTCTCGCTATGCACTTCATAATATGCATCCATGCTAGGCCTCTGCCAATGCATCTGTAGGCCAAGTTTGTTAGTCATAACCCTTCTCATCCCTCACGTGCTAACGATGGATTCTTACCCTCTTTGACCAGCTGAGAATGGGACAAATGCCCTGTACATCTTATCCTTCTTTTCAGACGGTACGTCGAGCCAGCGCTCAGGCCTGAATTCATCCGGGTCTTCGAACACTCCCTCGTAACGATGTATGGTGTACGGCTGAGCTGAGATGACGGTCTGTTGGTGGCGTGTTAGCTGCAACTGGACTCGATCAAGGTTCGAATGTACTGAGATCTGTCAAGCACTATTGGAGAATTTCACTTACATTTGGAGGGTAAGAAACGCCTTCCAATTCAAAGCCCGTTTCCGGTACGACTCGTGGCATTGGTGCTGGTGCAGGAGGATAAAGACGAAGAGTCTCGCGAATCACAGCATCCAGATAAGGGAGGTTGGCTAAATCGGTGCTCGAGTAGCTCTTGCCAAGGCTGCTAAGCTCTAAACGTAGACGATGATCCACATCTGGACGTTTAATTAAGATCCAGATGAGATATGTCAGCGTAATAGAAGTTGCTTCGGACCCAGCAACGCTGATAACAAAACAGTCAGTATCGTGATCAGACTCTAGCCTATTGACTTACATAAAGCCGTGGCCAGCAAGTGCGATAGACCAGGCTGAGTAGCCTTCTTTTGGCTCCCCAGTTGCCGGGTCCAAGAAGCCTGACATTAATGATCCCTGCTTCTTTGACATATCCTGCTTGAGATAGTCTTCTACCCGCTCCTTGGAATATGAAAACACTCGTTGAAGTCCATAATAAGCATCTTTGAGCTTCTTAAAAGGTAGATATGGTATCAGGGGTATGATTGGCGCGAACGTATTTTGCTGGAAATGTTAGAAGCTCAAGCAAAGTAAAAAGGATAGGAATTCCTAGACTACTTACAAGCCCTATAAGCATAAAGGCATTGTTGAAATCAACCACGTATTGGTGCTCTTTACCGGATGTTACTTGGCCAAAGCTCTTATTAAGTGCTAGATCTCCGATGACGTCCAGCATGAAAAACTTGCTATGTAAAGCGTCAGAGTAATCCAGCATTGGAAACAAGAAACAAAGGATCTTACAAAAGTCCAAATAGATCAACCTTGCCTCTTTGCTTAATGGCCTCTATCAGGATATCGAGCTGCTCATCAAATTTTGCTTCGTAGTGCTTCATGCTACCCGGTGAAAACATGGGCTGTAGATCGCGACGCTCCGCCATTGCTTGCTTGTGATTGATGTAGTTGAACAGTCCGGCATACTTTGGCCCAATACCCGGCTGGATCGTCGCATAGAAATCTGTCTTGAGAAAGCTGCTGCACTTTGTGACAAATACGTAGTAAAAGGCTTCAGGTGAAGCTACGGACACCTGATTTGGTCCGGTGCGCACAACGTTACCATGCTTCTGGTGCAATTCATGGATAGCACGAAACCGGTCATCTCAAGACAGGTGTTAGAGCAGTTTTGACGTCTGCCTCTGTTGCGAGTTACTCACTTTTCAGGGAATGGTAAATTTCCCATGCATTGCTGGTGGCGGCGAGCCATGGGCCTGGGAATTTGCGCAAGGGACTGAGATACAAACGATACGCAATTCGGCAGAGAAAGTCGATCAACTTGAATAAAAAGATAGCTAGGGTCAAAGATGCAAAGACTTTGAACCATCTCTGCAGGTGATGGACATGTATGAGCATTTCGAGGCTTGAGACTTTGGAATGATCCATTGTTGAAGATGCAATGAGAGATTTGCCGAACGATGTATACTTGCGAGCATCTCTTAGATATGACATTTATAGGTGATGTTATTTCTCTATAGACCTGGACGTAAGCGCCTTGATCCGCCAAGAGTGTTATCCATCCACTCTCCACTATGCTCCGAGGCTTGCATCCCCCCCTCACTTCCGGACCGGCACGGAAGTGTGGGGAGGTGGAGCTACCCGCAAGATCGGATAGGTGGGCGCTCTGTAAGTAGCCAGACATGTCCTTAGCATTGGTTATTTAGAGGAAGATTAGAAAATGTATTTTACTAGAAGCTCGCAGTCACTCCCACCAAGACAAATACAACATTCAAAACAAGATCTCAGTCACAGCAGTTTCAAGTTACACCATGAACCCACGAATCGAGAATCAGAAGCCTGCTCCGCTCAAGATTGTTATCTGCGGAGGAGGAATCGCTGGCTTTGCAGCAGCACTTCTTTTACGGGAAGAGCACGACATTGTCGTACTTGAATCTTCATCATCGAACGAGGAGCTGGGTGCAGCCATCACGCTCTCTATCAATGCGACCAGACTTTTAAGAAGAAGTTTTGCGCGCGCCGGATTCGATAAAGATTTAGCCCATTATGTTGAAGCTGAAAAGGTTGAGGGAAATCCCATTCCCTCCCGTGCAATTTACTAACGCTTCAAAGTTCCAGGAGCTCCATTGGAAGGACCTCTCGGTGCTTTTGGAATGGCCAATCAGTGCGGTTACGCAGAAATATGGTGAGCCGTGGTGGTATTTCTCTCGCAAGGACGTCCACGCCGAACTCAAACGCGCTGCTCTCTCTGCAGATGGCTTAGGAACGACTGCTCGCTTAGAGACAGGCGCTCATGTCGAGAGAGTCGACTCGAAAACTGGTTCAGTCTTCCTCAGGTCCGGAGAATGCTACAAGGCTGACGTGATCGTCGGCGCGGATGGGATTCGGTCTGCGAGTGGCAATTCAGTATTTGGCAAGCTCGAGACAACACCAGAGGGCCTGTCCGCATATCGCTGCATGATCCGAACAGAGGAGCTGAGGAAGAATCCACAGACGCAGGTTTTGACTGACAGTGCAAAGGTGCTGATGGTGATTGGTCCCGATAGAAGAATCGTTGTTTACCCTTGCTCGAGCTGGGATTGGATGAACTTTGTTTGCATCTATCCAGACACTAGCGACCGACGGCTTCAGTGGAGTAGTCAAGTCGAGGTACACGATATGGTGGAAAAGTTCAAGGACTTTCATCCTTCCATTGTTGCAGCCTTGTCGATGGCTTCCAATGCGGGCGTCTGGCAGCTGCGGCAGCGCGTGCCTTTGCCGACACTGGTTAAGGATTGTTACGCGCTGGTGGGAGATGCAGGTCATGCAATGGGCCCACGTACGTCTGCTCGATTCCCTAGATCCCATTGTCTCCATAGAGTCCTATATGAGCATCCAATAACGTTTTGCAGATCAAGGCCAAGGCGCTTGTCAAGCCATAGAGGACGCAGAAGCTCTTCGCATAGTCTTGAGTGGTGCTACGAGTGACGATGTTGCATCCCGACTGAAGATATACGACGAGTTGCGCCTCCAGCGCGTCACCAAGGTCATGGAGAATACAAAGGCAATGGCCCCGCGGGCGACAAACTCGAAGGAGGTCGAGTTCAAGAGTACACAGACATACAGTGAGTACCATTGGGGCTATAAAGTGACTGAAGAAGCGGTGGATCTCATGCGTGCCTATGGACTGACGCTGAAGATCCTCGACGATGCGACTGGAGAAGTTGGATTTGAATGATGGTGTCCTGTGTGACGATATAGCTAAATATCTAAAATTGATTGATATTCTGCTTCCTTAATATTTCTCCCAATTCTCTGATCCTCGGAAGGGTATATAATTACTTAATATGAGTTACTTTGATTTGGCTAGGACCGATTTTTACAGATAGATTAATGTATTTGAACTTTATAAGTAGTAAGTATATGGCGTGTTAGACAGCTTTGCGATAATCAAGGATTATGAGTATGCAGAGCCTTAACTGAGCCGTCGTGGCTTGTGAGCACTCTATGTGTATACCACCATTAGTGAAGTCTTCCTCCAAGGCCTTGCCACTATTATTCTCCTTAATGCGGCATTTCTGCTTGGCCATAGCACCCAGGCCCGACGCCAATCAGCTTAGCACTATCCAGGGTGCAAATGACTTGTCGGTAGGTGACTAACCGCTCCAGGGCCTTCCGTGTGGGCGGACGGATTGTCGGCCAAGGTGGAGGTGCCCATCGGCTCCACTAGTGGACTATCCCGCTGATCCCGTGGAAGAAGTGTGTGAACTCTTGCCAGTGCTGGAGTGACCTAGCGAAGAGCCGAGATCCTCTATCAGGCCGATCAGGTTGCCTACTAAAAGCGGTGGGGTCTGGTCCGTAGAGAGTAGGTTGCCACGTAGAGTATCAACCGCCAAATGCATGACCATCGCGGGATCTGCGAGCGTACAGAAAGTCCCTTTCTCTCCCGTGTACACAGGATGGCCAAGACACGGTGTACCATACCCTAGTGTGCAGAATGCACGGGCGTCGTCGCTTTCCTCTCCGTCTAGCATAACCAGAGTCGTGGGGGAGTTCTCGGTTGAACCATTGCGACTAATTCCATCAGACATCACCATCTCAGCCTGTGTTGTGCTTTCGTTGCCAAGTATGCTGCAAGTCCAAAGGAAAAGAGCAGCATGGTACGTCGCCACGGCATAAAAGTTCTGTAGAGTCGTAGGCGGAAACAGGCGAGCTCTTCTGAGAACTTGGCCAGCGTGCCATATTGCAACTCGAGTGGCTGATGAATGCCTCCACTCACTTACGACAGGCGCTACTCTCCTCGCCTCGCTTTCACCGTCCTTGCCAGCAAACCGCTGTATATAGGCTGTAGGAGCATGAAGAGCCATCATGACGTACTCCAGCAACAAGCTGATCTCGTGATGTGCGACATGTCTCTGGCAGTACATACGGATAGTCATCAGTTCTTGGTACAGGTCGCGCTGTCGACTCATACACCATGAATCCATTCTGCGTCTCTTAGCCTCGGGGGCTGAAAAGAGAAGAGTGAATTGTTGTTGAAGGTCCCATACCTGATTGGCAAGCGCATGGATGGCGGCAAAGCAACAGAGCTGTAGGTCAGCCTGAGCACTGCATGTGTCGAGGACTGTGACGTCAGCCAGAACCTCGATGAGTAGCAGTCGCCGCACTCCATTGTCACACTGCAAGAGTTTTTCTCTCCATTCTTTAGAATCCTCGGCAAACCATACGCTGGTAGGGTAAGGAATCGCCATGTTCAGTTCAGCATAGCTAATTGTCGGTGCCTGGAAATATGCCATTGATACCTGAGAGTCATGGATGAAAGCGCGGATTGCCAGACGCTTTAGTGATTCACTCATGGCCCAGGACTTCCACTCACCATCAAGCTCTTCAGCCATACTTCCCGCCAACTCGTGCTCAGGAGGTGAAGAGAAGGCTCCAGCCTGGAACAGCATGGTGTATCCTGGCTGCATGAAACTGCACGCAATCTCGGTTTTCCGCTTGAGGCCGCTCCAGGCTCCGACTTCCAGGGCCTTCATGTACGCCTGCAAGGCCTGCAGATCTCTCGTGGTACTATTATCACTCTCGTATAACTGAGCCATTGCCGTACGAAGTATCTCGTGCATGACAAGTCCTGTCACCTGGATCCGACGCTCTGGGACGATGACTGCGCTAGCGGCAACGATCCCAAGAAGCAATTCCGGCCGCGCATGATAACAGGAAAATGTACCTGGATGGATGCTCGGCACTAAAGACGCGCTCTCCTGGATGAAGAAGAACCGCACAAGGTCGTTCAGTAACTCGGCAGGTGGAAATGAGTGTATAGAAAAGCCGGAAATCTTCATCGCGGTTACCAACACCAACAAGTGGTCTCTGCATGCGTCGTCCAGCGTGCTGCCCATTCTTGTTCCTGTCGAGGCTTTGATGAAAAGGGTGGTCCTCTCTCTATTACTGCCTGCGCCAATGTTGATGACGTCCTGGCCGTGGAAGGAGTGCTGAAACCTAGAGGGTTGCCATGATGTCCAGGCACAGCGCTGGTATGCTTCTGATCGGGTCCTGAATGACGGACCAAGAGGCGAATTGCTGGCTAATGTAGAGTCTGTATTCTCCTTGACTGAATCATGAGGAGCTACTGTGGCATCACAGCTGGTCATGTCGCCGGATATGCCCACACTTAGGTTCAAGAGTCCAGAATCGAACCATGAAAAGTCCACGTCCTCAAACATGGATGAAACTGTGCAGATGTCTCCGGTAGTAGCGTTATGAGGCTCAAAATATGTATCATTCGCAGTCAGCCCCCGGCCTTCATTCAGCGTCATCACCTCTCGCTGATAGGAGGTTCTGGGCTGTTGACTAGGTTCTGATGACCTGCTTTGTGTGTCTGACAGCCGACATTCTATGCACTTCGCCTGACACCGGATACAAGGCTTCAAGTCACTGCACTTTGCTTTCGCTCGCACACAAGCATCGCAGGCTTGAGAAGCACGCTCTATTCGCCTTGGCCCATGGGATTTATTCAGGTCTCGAGCATGAGCCAACTCATGTCGTTGAAGTAAGTCGGCGCGATTGAATCCCTTTGGGCAGAGACGACAGCGAAATTGGCGGTGATTCTGGTGTGATTGGATATGTCGCCGAAGGTGGTCGGGTCTTTCGTAGGATTTGCTGCATACGAGACAGACGTGCTTATCGCTCTGATGCGACATTTATCTTTATGGTTGTGATGAGACGATTTGACTGGGGAGCAAGTCTGGAGCAGGAGGAACCTTTTGGGTTTCATAGCTTGTTTTATTAGTCCACGAGAAATCAAAAAGTTGACTAGTGACTGTGGAGATGTGGGCTCCCGAAGTGCGGGGAAAATGTGGCAGGGAGGCCATTGGTAAGGGGAGATGGCTGCTTCACAAAGAGGCTTCCCATAAATGGTTAATCAATGATGGTAAAGAAGAGCTGCTACTTGCTCTGAAAAAGCAACACTTGGTATTTATCTAACCTTAAGATACACGAGACTTATCGTTATGTAACAACAAGTATAATTGAAGGATTGCAAAAGACAAAATTTACAAAAGCAAAGATATAATAGCCATATTGAAGAGTATTTAGACACTCTTGCAGAAGCACGTGATAGACAAGATAAACTATCAGGTCGCGGGGTTATGATCAACCCCGCTTCTCGGCTGTTCCTTGATCCGTTATAGAATTTCCCATCTCCTATATCGAACATAATGTCATTTCTTTGGACAGGCCACATTTATAAATGTAAGTAAGTTTTCTAATATAATAGATATAGTATCTAAATATTTTAACAGCTTCTAGTATTCGGAACCTTACGCAAAGGGGCTCACCGGTATCAGTTAGGGCAGCAGCGTATCGACGGTTTCGAGCCCCGGTTGTGTACCTCTCCACAACGAATAACCTGTCAAAGAAGTCCATCAAGACCAAGCGGGCACAAAAAGCGGCACTAAAGAAACATCTTGGATTGCTTGGGACGACTGGGAGTCGTGAGAAACGGGGAAGCAATTTATACTTTCATGAAGAGGAACTAAACGAAGAGCAGCGGGCTGTCTTCGACCTCGTGGTGAACCAGGGTAAGAGTGTCTTCTTTACGGGCCCTGCAGGTACTGGTAAGTCAGTGCTTCTAAAGAAGATCATTCGAAGCTTGGCAAAAAAAGTACCTCGGAGAGGATGGACGCGTTGGTGTAACAGCCTCCACAGGCCTTGCAGCTCAATACATTGGCGGTACAACGCTTCACCGCTTTGCGGGAATTGAGTTTGGACAAGCACCTACCCAACAGCTCATCAAGGAAATCTCGGAAAACGAGATCCAACTACAGCGCTGGACAGATATTCGTGTCTTGAATGTTGATGAAATCTCCATGGTTGACTGTGTCCTCTTCGACAAGCTCGATGTAATCGCGCGTATGGTACGACAAACAAACAAACCTTTCGGCGGTATACAGCTTGTTCTTTCTGGCGACTTTTTCCAGCTCCCGCCAGTAAGAAAAGGATCAGGTGATGGCAGCCCAAGGTTCTGCTTCGAGTCCAAGGCATGGGATCGCGCCATACGACATACCATCAATGTCACTCACATTTACAGGCAGAGAGATCCCGAATTTACTGCCATGCTCAATCGGATCCGAGAAGGCTGTCTCTCCTCTGCCAAAATTGAGAAGTTCGGAAATTTACACAGGTCTGTCGCAGATAGCAGTGTAGAAGCCACTGAGCTTTTCCCGCTACGCCAAGAAGCAGACAGGGCGAACCTGAGACGACTGCAAAGCATCAATAGCACAACCCATAACTACACTGCAAAAGATAGCGGCATAATTAAAAACCTGGACACACTCAAAATGCTCCTGAACGACTGCATAGCCCCGGAGCATCTGACATTGAAGAAAGGGGCACAAGTCATGCTCACATAAAACATCGATGAGAACCTTGTGAACGGGTCTCAGGGCTGCATAATTGGCTTCAGTAACCAGAATTCGTTCTTACATGGCCGATGGCACGATAGCGATCCTAGTGATAGCATAGAATTGTCGCACAGACTCGATGATATGATGGACGAACGCTTGCCCCTTTATCCGGTGGTCCGTTTTGTAATGCACGATGGCATCACACGGACTCATCTTTGCGAACCTATGGAATGGGCCGTTGAACGATGGGTACCCGAACCAGAGGCAGCAGATGGCTGGATTGTTGAGAAACTAGCCACGCGCACTCAAGTCCCTCTTCTCCTCGCATGGGCCCTCAGCATACATAAAGCACAAGGCCAGATCTTGGACCGTGTCAAGGTAGACCTTGGTCGTGTATTCGAGACTGGCCAAGCTTATGTTACACTCTCACGAGCGACGAGCATAGAGGGACTGCAAGTCTTGAATTTTAATCGGAACAAGGTCACCGTACATCCTAAGGCTAAGGCCTTTTATGCAAGCTTGTCAAGTAGGCAACAATGGGAATGACTTAGATTCACAATCCTCTAGGATTCAGGTCAGGTAGCGTCAGGATAGTTAATCTAGATAGCAAAAGACAAAGACGGATTTATGTCTATCAAATTGCAGGACTAACAGAAACAAGTACCTCTCTCGCGGCGCATTTACTCCCATTCATAAGGTACAGTAAAGCTAGGATCAAACTCATCATAAACAATGCCGGTGCCCCAGTCAAAGTGAGACACTTTCATCCCCTCTTGAGCAAGAAAGGGAGGCGGACCATTGCCATAAATGTATTCCTGAACCTCTCTGTCAAGGCATACGTAGCGGCCATCGTCGGGTTGATTGAGCCGCATCGAAATGCTGACCTTGATCCTTTGGCTGGCAGGTCGATGCCTCCATCCTAATTTGTCTCGAATAGCAGCTAACATGGTAGCATGGGTTCCGTGACCCTCGACCAAGGAGAGAAAGCTGAGCTCGACTGATTTTAGTGTTGATGGGAGCCTGCCGAGAAAGGAAATAAGATCATCCTGCAGGACTTGGATCCCGGAAAGTCCAAAGTGTCGTAGTTTTCCGTTTGAGAAAGTGTCGATGGGAAAGATATCAAAGAGTGATACAGAGTCTTCCATAGGGCAAAACCAAGCATCCAACCCATAGTTAGTCTGCAAGACAACTTCCTCCAGGTCGGTTGCTTTGGCGAGAAGGCTTGATATCCTGCCATTCTTATAAACATCCCAATCTTCAGCCTCAAAGTTCTCGAGGTATCCAGTTAGCGAGATGACAAGGCGCTTAAAGCCTGGCCGCGCAACAATCTTGCACAGACTATCATACTCTGCATTTGGCTTGTCGAAGAGAGTGTAGTCAACCCCGGTAGGGAGTTTGTGATTATCCACAACTAGCTCAGAGATTTGAAGGTTCTCTGCATGATCAGCTAGAACCTTTAAAACTATGCAGAATCCGCGCCACTGGCTCCTCTCGTCGTCATTTTCCCATCCTTCTGGGCAATCTTCAGGGCTACCAGGTCCAAGACTCTCGTCAGATGGCCAGGTTCGAGGAATTGGATATACAAACCCAGATGGAAATGCCCGGATCATTGGTGTTTCATAAAGTGGCATAAAAAGAAAACCGTGCGCCGCCGGGGTAATGGCGACTTTTGTAAGCTGTGGGAACCGTTGCACGGCGTACCGAAAAGCTTCTTCATCTGCGTTCGATGACAGCACCTCCCTTTGCTGATGAAAGAGGTCTGTATAAAGGGCCAGTGCGTCACGAGACGGCATCAGGTTATCAACCTGCTTCTGCACTTGGTTGTCGCCTTCGCATTTATTCTTTTCCTGCAATCTGCTTTTGGTTAAAAAGATGCTGTCTTTGCAAAGACGAACAAAGTCCCTCGAGATCGCTTCTTTGTCCACGTTCGCTGCATAGTCATCAGAATCATTCTCATCCGCACTATAGCCACAAGGGCCATCGCCGTCTGTGCTAGGGACTCTCATCAACACGGAGTCGTCCCATATGATCTCTCTTACGCGATGGCGGAAAATTTTATGGTTGGCGACTGCGAGCAAGACCTCGACATTGCGTGGATTAGCAGAGACAAAAACGCGGTCGAATCTTAGAGGCGATGTGTCTCCCAACTTTCGACATGTCAGACGCAAGCTCTTGATGTCGCGATTGGAAAGTAGAGCGCAGATAGCACCAAGAAGCTCGTTTGGTAGTGTTTGCAGCGCAGGTGAGGGACTTGCATCGTCGGACAAGCTCATGGTTGCAACTGAAAATAAGCGAAGATGTAAAGGGTAAATTCTCGGAGAGGCCTAAGTAGGGATAGAAAAGACTTTATAGAGGGGGTTATTTGTTTGCCCAGTCACATGACATTATGATGTCACAAACTTTGAGTGATAGAAAAAATCAACAGATTCTACTTTAGGGGGTCCTTCGTGTTTTATACATGGCGCTGACTAATTGCGAGGCTGTCAGTTGCAGTTGAGACTTGTGGCTGAGAGTTTATATCACCACATTAAACTTAGCGAGGCTGTCAGGGGCTAAGCTTAGTGGGTAGTGACATAAGCTTTCAGCCACAAGTCTCAACTGCAAATAAGCTACAGGGGTGAGAGCTCAAGGGAAGAGTTGCTGTGGTAAGGTTCAGAGGTTAAAAGAGGCCTCAGCCCCAACACACAAAGGTAAAGAACACATGTCAGCACATATGGGCAATACATCGATGCTCTCTGTGATAAGGTTAAGTTTTCAAGAGGCAAAGAACACATGTCAGCACATATATGGTCAATATACTCGTTATCCTCTGTGACAAGGTTGAGGTTTCAAGAGGCCTCAGCTACAACACATAAAGGCAAAGAACACACGTCAACACATATGGGCAACATACTGGTTGCCCTCTGTAGTAAGGTTAGGGTTTGAAGAGGAAAAGAACACATATTAACACATATATGGTCAATATACTCGTTATCCTCTGCGACAAGGTTGAGGTTTCAAGAGGCTTCAGCTCTAACGCACAAAGGCAAAGAACACATGTTAACACATATATGGGCAATATACTCATTGTACTCACTGATGCGCAAGATCTAGCTTTTGTATTAAAAAGCTAGATATTCTGATGACGGTCTCTAACATGTATAAATAAGAGCCTGCCTGGCGAAGAGTTGCATATAGCTGGTTATGTGACGATAACAGGCTATCCAAATTTCACTGCTTTATAAGCGAATCCCATACTTTTGTCTTTATACTATCTTTGTCTCTTTGACGAAATCTGGTCTGTCCCTGGTGGCCTCTCATTATGGGTCACTCCAAGAAGATGGTTGTGTCACTCTTTACTTGTGCTCTACTCATTCCTTCTCTCTTGACACCCTATGTCACTGCATCATATTTGCACCACCACGCACGCCTCAATCAAACTGATCGAGAGGTTGGCAATGAAGGCCTGAAAGTAAAGTCCACAGGTAACATGTCAGACGGCCGCCATTTCGAGCTCGCCGATCTCAAGAGGCTTTTCCCCGAGGAGCACATGCCCCCAGATACTTCTGATCCGCAATATGGTCTCATTACCTTTGGAGCCAGCTCCAAGTCTGGCGTGGTAGACCCTGATAGCTCAGAGTCCGGCTTTCTTCTCGCTGTTGGCGAGTCTCATGGACTTGCCCAGCTACAGAAGAGAGATGGTCGACCGGATCCTTTTGTTTTCCTCGACTGCCCCGCTAACGTACTGGACCAACCCATCAACCAAACTCAGAAAGCTAGAGTCGTCTGCACAAGTGAGGATCTCGCGGGCTGCTTTAGGGTGATGGAGCGTGGAGTTGAAGGCACCTTGGTAGAGATGCCAGAGGAGTGTGCACCAAATTCGTTTGCTCGAGCAATCTCACTCGAGGTTGCTGAAGGTAATCCGCTTCCCATTTGTTCGCCCTTTGCACGGCAACCCTTCACTGACATCTATCCTTCAAAGATCAGACTATGCCAGACCACCTGGCCAAGCTACATACCCCCACGTCCCCGATATACGAGTTCTCCTTTGACTTTAACAAAGACGAGCGGCGAGCCGACGCGAAAGTAGCCATACGAATGGATATGACAAACGTCAACGGATACTGGGAAGGTCTTGTCGACTCTCCCGGTGTTGAGAAGCGTGATCTCGAGCGCAGATATCGTTCGTCTACCGACATTGATTGGAAGCAGGCTTTACAGAAAAGAGACAGGTTACAATACGGTACTGATAAAAACCCGCTGAAAGTCGAGGGGGACTTAAGTACGCCGGTTTTTTGGCAAGCCGCCGACAGCTGTCCCGCAGGGGATAAGCACCGAGGGGAAGGTATCGCAGCTTTCGTCCAGGGCAAGGTGAAAGCCAACCTAAACTATGCTGCTACAGTCATTGTGAGTACTCCACATGTTCTCTCCATTCCCACTTCGATCTTGCTGATACGGTACTGTAGGCAACCTCAACCAGAGGCTCCCGGACTATTCACGTCAAGGAAATCACTGGCTTCATCAAAGTCACTGGTCAGACGGATTTGACCTTTGGAGTTGGCGGAATTGGTCATCTTGATATCAGCAGGGCCGGAAAGGGCAACCCTGCCAAGAGCAAGCCGCACGATGAAGCCTTTCCTAAAAAGATTATTAACGCAGGGTCTTTCTGGGGCTACATGACCCTCACACCCTTCATCACTCGGCAAACCTTTTTGGCCACATCTGACATGGATGGGTACCCATCCTCTAGTCACCCGACGCCGGCGACCCTGAACGGACGTTTGACTACACGAGTCAAGACCGACTTGGGTCACTTTCCAGCCACATTTCCTTCCGTTCTACGTCCAGAGGAGATGGAAAGTCTTAGAAAGGACCACAAGGAAACCGAGATGGAGAGTTCTAACAATGACATTCTTTACGGAGATGGAGGCGACAAAGGCAGCACCATACAAATCGGACATAGTATCGCTTTTGGTCTCAGCCTGAACTTTGGCATACACCCTGATGTACAGGGTCAGCAACCAGTTCACGAGTCCGGCTCTGGATTTGTGAGTTTCCCGTAATCCATTTGCCCACTATGGGATCTGTGTACTAAGTTGCAACTACTATAGTTACTTGTTACCAGCGAGACTTCCGCCAAGTGGGATATCCCACCAGCCAAGAACGACCAAGTCTGCCCTCATGCATCAGCCTCGTAAGTAGATTTTGCTCCCGACCACGCACACTACAGAGTATGAACTGACAGAATTTAGGAGTCTACTTAGACAAGGGGTTATCGGCGCCAAGTAAGTACAGTCCGATACTGAAAGTTGATTTCTGGAACCCACGCTAACGGATAAACCAGAAATTTATTTGGCTGGAAAACTGGCGATGGGTCGGCTATACTTTTCGATGACAAAGTAAGTCACAATCGGTGGACATGAGGATTTCATTCTAACTGACATATTTAGCAAGCTCCTCATCACGAACGCTGCTACTCAACCAAGAGCAAGCGAGCAATCGTGGAATTCCCTTCACCAGGAAACCAGTCTGCTGCTATATCGACTTACGAGTTCAATAAGAGAGGGATAGGGCTTTTCAACCCGAAAGACCCCGACCACCTTAGACCTATCGATGTACTTATCGATGGCGCCTTCCTCTTTCTTCGACAAAGCTCCTATCGAAATCTCATCAACATCGACTGCAATAATGGACGATGCGAGACTTGTCTTGATTATAAAGAGTCAGAAAGCTGCTGCGGCTGTGTTTGCATGCAATGCAAGTATGGACCTCGTGGCGATATGCCACCATGTACAAAGTGCACCGATGAGGGAGTTAAGGGTGAAGCGGAATGGCCAGGTCCCCACGTGAAAAGGGACCTAATCAGTGGCAACGACGTCCCCGAGGACGAAGGTGAGGGGGGGGCTCATGATCACAAGAACGATTTACAGTCTCGTACTATTGACATCAATACTGACTGGAAGGATGTCAAAGTCTGTCGCAAGAAGCACAAACATTTGAAGACAAAAAGTGGGCGACCATTCAAGTACCCGCAGTTCCCTAAGGACGTGACGAAGATATGGGACGGGGCCGATGGTGGTATATACGACTCTATTTCCAGTTACTGGGGAAACAGCTCGGCGGACTGTGCCGACTGGACTATCTGGCGTAACGATACACGCGACCAGACCCATATCGGCAATGGCGTCTTCATTCCGTCAGCATACCAGAGTAAGTTTATCGCTGAAGGCTACTCCATCCACGCGACTGCTAACACGTGTTGCCTTTCTCAAGCGGAGCATGTTTACGAGGGACAGAACCTGGGTCAATTCTTTACTGAGTGGCTAACTGGTGGCCAAATCGAACGGCAAAAACCATCTCCAGGAACCACAAGAGGCAAAGTTGACTGTGCCTGGGTCGATAAGTGGATCACGCAGAGCAATGGTGTCAGCTTTCCATGGAAAAATCCTTTAGACCTAGTGGAGCCCTACTCCTTCTTCGGCACACTCTGGACGGAGCTCGGCAACAACCATCACAAGGACCGCCTCGCAATTTTACAGGAGAGATTGAACCGTAAGAAGGAGAATGTGAGCACCTCTTTGTCCTGGGACTTGAAAGCACAGCACTAACAATACTAGCTCTTCGACCTATCCAAGTCTTACACCGAAAGGGATTACGAACTCATGAAAACTGATGAGCAGTGGATGACAGTCAAGGAAATAGGTGAGCAGTATTTCAGCTTTGATCTCCACACTTGATGCTGATTCAGCTCTTTCTCGCAGGCCTTGTTTTCAGTTACATGAACGACGATACCATCTGGGATATGTGGTGCAAAACTTTCTCGGGTGTGCACGACCGGCTGGAGGTCTTTGACCAATGGTACACGGCCAACAAAGGCCCCAATGACCCAGATGTCACACTAGCTGAGGAATGGGGTAAGTATAACCGCATAGTCCTCGACTCCGCTGTCAGGATCTACCGCGAAGGTTGGGACTGGACATACAACCATCGACAGTAAGTTAATTTCCTCCTGGTGACAAGATGTGTGCTAATCACAGCCCTACTATCAGAAGCAGAACTCAGGGGTGGTGGACGACTGAAGAGAAAAAGTGGGCTGAAATACGCGCTAAGAACAAGAACGAGGACGTCTTTCATCTGAAAAAGTCTTGCCCCAATCTTCCCCCGACAAATGTCATTTTTTAGCGAATGGTAATGCGGAAAGATTGCGCAGTGTAATGCTGTAGGTATAGCAATTGTGTCAAGGTAGTCTAGAATCTCAATTTACACAATTGGATAAATGTAATTAGCTGCCCCTCCTCCAAACAGCCACGAACGCGGTAACTGGTGGTGTCGTAAATACTACGAGCCGGAACCAAGGTTGATTAGACAAGCCAGATCTTTTCTCAATCATGACGAACGGAAGCTGCTCGATAGCCTCGATGAAAACGGTAGTAGAGAAACTATATTCGTAGACCTTCATAAAGCCATTCTTGAGAAGCAACATATATCAGAGGAAAAGGCGTGGAAGATGACATTCGGTAGTAGAAGAATTTACTCCAAGTTGTAACAGGAAAAATCGTCAAAGGGCTGAATTCCTTGGGGCAGGTTGGTAATTTGCTTGCGCAAGCCGATGCTGTGTATATCGGGTGGCCGTGGACTGTGATAAGGTTATGGTTTAAAGAGGCTTCAGCCCTAATACAAAGGTAAAGAACACAAATTAGCACATATGGGCAATATACTCATTGCCCTCCCTGATGCCTAGTATCTAGCTTTTAGCTGAAAAGCTTGATATCCTGATGACGGCGTCCAACAGCTATATATATAAGCACTCTACCTGCTGCTCTTCAGTCACGATGATCCAGCTCATCGCACACAAATGGGTGGACGTGGACAGCTATCAAAATTATTCTTTCTGTCGTCACTCAAGATGAGGAACAAATGGGATTGATCCTAACAGGGATGGAACTGGTGATATGTCTCATGACGAAATGCAGCATCTATCACCGATACAATCGCTGGCTAAGTCGTAAAGTCCCCTCCAGAGTGCCTTCCTCCGGGATTCCCACGGCATCACCGGGTGGATATATCGACTGACAATAATAGGTCCCAAGGACCAAACCTGGGCAATGTGGCTTAACAGTTGGGTTCACTTTAAAAGAACTACGTAGTAAAGGATAGAGCACCGTGCACCAAGGCCCCAATATCAATAATGAAAAATGAAACCCAATTAATGCACCGATCATAACAGTAGATTTGGAAATCTCAACGTGGAGCGTGTCCATTCCATAATGTTCTGGACAGAGGGAGTCAAAATATCTTGGTCCTATTCCACAAGATCCAAGCAGTGTCGGCACTGAGACCGAGCCTGACTCGATCACATTAATCAAGACTCTGTAAGATTCTGAATCAGGGCCAACTATCGCGGGATTCTCAAGATGCAGTTATCTAAGGATATTAATATGATCCAAGTGAAGCATGACCAACTTGTATAAGGCATCAACAAAAGCACAATATCAGACAGACAATGATAACTGCGGCATTTACATGGTATCAGAGGGTAGTCTATACTCTCCCACGAGCTCCGCCATATCTCCGCGCCAGAGCCATAAATGGGTCTCAGTCTGGATGATAACCCACTGTAGTTTAGTAGATATAGACAATCCAATATATAAACCAGACCCCATATATCTTGGTATGTATTCTTTGCCTTTGTGTATTAGTGCTGAAGCCTCTTTTGAACTCTCAACCTTGTCACAGTAGGAACCAGACTTTTAAGTCCCGATTTCACAGATACACTCGCCAGCGTCCAAGCGCCAGATTCTTAGATTACCATCCTCTGATAAAGATGCAATATGCTTCTTATCGAGCGAAATCGCCGTGAAGCTTACTGCGGTTCAATGTCCTTCCAGCAGCTGGTGCGGTTTCTAGTTGCGGTTCCCAGTTCTTAGATGACTTCGGAAGCTCAGAGATCCAGGCTGGTTTCTTCTTGGCGAAGATTGGGTGCAGTACATATATAGATGGAATGCATAAACGTAGTGAAGAATAGAGTTGTAGTGGGTAATGGTAAACAACTGAATAGTTCTTGCGAAGGAAACATTGCATGTCGGTCGCGAGTTCGTAGAAACTAGGTCCTCTTTCTTAAAGCACAATTAGCTAGAAAATACACAATTCGATGGTTCATAGCATCGGATCTTTTGAGATATGCTGCATCAACATATTTGTTTATGCGAACCTCCCACTTGAGCTATTGACACCCACGGTCTGCCTTGGGCCGGCGCACATACATCCCCATCTGTTCTTTTAAGACACACTGTCTGTTGCATCGACATCATTTGTTCATGCGAGCCTCCCACTTGAGCTATTGACACCCGTGGTCTGCCTTGGGAGATCCGGCGCACATACATCCCCGTCGGCTCTTTTAAGACACACTGTCTGTTGCATCGATATCATTTGTTCATGCAAACCTCGCACTCTCTGTTACATCGACATCATTTGTTAATGCGAACCTCTCACTCTCTGTTACATCGATATCATTTGTTAATGCGAACCTCTCACTCTCTGTTACATCGACATCCTTTGTTCATGCAAACCCATAGTACATACCGCGGGTGTCAATAGCTCAAGTGGGAGGCTCGCATGAACAAATGATATTGATGCAGCATGTCTCAAAAGAGCCGATGCTATCTTTACCTTATTACTGCTGGTGCCAAAAATGACTACCCGTTGGCTCGAGCC
>JABSSZ010000296.1:0-106357 GCA_013755755.1 Fusarium sp. NRRL 25184
TATGTGGCCCTTCGTATTGAATGTTCAATATCCTCAGGCATGCCTCTGACCCCAAGTGTGTTACATGTTAACGAAAAAGTGCGAAAAGCACACACAACCCTTGCCTTGAACGGTATCACAGCTACTCAGGAGATGCGCCGTTTGAAGGAGAAGAGCCTACGACGTTCAGAACGGGACGAAGGAACTATTATCATAGCAAATTACGGGCCAATTACAGTTTATGATGCCAGACTTCGTGTCGCAAAGGATCAACATAATAGACGGGCAAATCAGGATGCAGAGCTTCGTCGTTATTATGCCAAGGAGGTCAGAGACGAGGCTGTATATCTACGGCGGTGGCTTTTCTCTGTAAGGAAGCTACTACGGTCATCTTTGAAGGAATATCATCCTATTGAACAACATAGGAGTCAACCTTCATACTCACAGGAAGTGAGGCCATTCACAGTCAGTGAATTCTTCATCAAGACTCAATCCGAGCTTTGTATCAAGTCTACAGAGCTTCTAGCTACAAGATATTGTGCTCACCGTGAGATGCACGCAAAGATGAAAGAATCCAAGCTATTGGCCAAGCAAGCAAGAGATGCACAGCAAGAACATATACCTAAGATCTTCCCTTTTTACTGGAATCCTCCATTCCTTCTTCCTTTTGACTATAATATTAATATAGTCAAAGATGCAGTCGATTTGATAGCCTCACCTTCGAGAAAACAGCGTGGAAAGCAGAAAGCGTTGTCTGTTGATGATGATGAATTGGATATCGATGAAAGTGAAGATGATGAAGAGATTGAAGAAGAAGAAGAAGAAGAAGAAGAAGAAGAAGAAGAAGAAGAAGAAGAAGAAGAAGAAGAAGAAGAAGAAGATGATGATGATATATCAGTTAAAGATACTATTGAAGTTAGGTAGGATGTCTTAGTTGTTGCGAAAAAGAATGAATAACATACCTGATTTTGATGATATATTATGGTGTTGTGGTTGTGATGCATTTGTCCCGTAGATGCAGATGGAGGGGCTAGTCCGGTCTGAATTATGTTACTAACCGAGGGAAAGTCGGTACCTTCATTTGGCGGGTTTTGCAGCCAAATTGAGGTACCCCAATTTTCCCTGTCAGCAGACCCTTTTCCCAGTCAATGAACCCCCCGTGCTTGGGCACGGAGCTTGCGGAGTGATACCACAAGCTAAGGGGGGCCGGTCTCTAGGCCCTACCCAAGTATTTGGAATGACCATTTTAAGGTTCGCGGCACGGCAATCCATATAGCACTCGAGCTTCGCAAAACAGAGCGACCGGCAAGCTCGATTAGGTCTAGGCTCTTGGTTAGATGCTTCCACCACTCTTCCATGGTATTTATTTGCTAATCTCGAAGTTGGTCTTCACACTTCGGTATTGATGTGCCGAGAACTATAGGCAGGGTTGTGAGTTCAATGAAAACGTGGCTAAGTCCGATAGCCTTCAACGATGAATGGTGAGTACAATGTATGAGAATTTATAGAGAGGTAAGAGCACTTTTTTAATGATCTCAGATGAAGCCCCAGACATTGAATCCACATATCAACATTCTATGATATTAAATCAGCCTTAAGAATACAAAATCCAGAGTTTGGCAAAAGGCAACATCTAGATCAGATTTATAGTGCTGTCGTCATTACATTCCGCATTCTTCCTCATAAGTAGTTTCAACATTGCTTCACTGGTCAAGTGCCAACTTCCTTTAGTCCTTTGTCAAGCCTTGTCTTATATCCTTCAAAGACTTGATCTGCTTTCCGTTTGTATCAAAGTTGTTTTCGCTGAGCCAAGCCTCAAACGCCTTCTTAACAAGAGGCCACTCTTCGTCAGTAATGCTGAGCCAAGCTGTGTCTCGACGCCTTCCTTTGATAATCAAATGCTTTCTATACCAACATGTTAGCAGGGGTTCTCAAGAAATGAGATCTATGATAAATACCTGAATATACCCTCAAAAACAAAGCCTAATCGCTCAGCAGCTGCGAGACTAGGTTTGTTGAGATGATTGGCTTTCCACTCGACTCTTAGATAACCAAGATCCTCAAAGGCGTGCTTGATAATCAGATAAAAGGCTTCAGTAGCAGCACGTGTCTGTTTCAGCTGAGACCCAAAGATAATACTCCCAATTTCAATCCTTCTATGGCTTGGAACGATGTTTAGATAAGACATTTGCCCAACAGGTTCAGACTTGGGGTCATCACTTGGCCCAGAGAGAACAGTAAAGAAGAGTGGATCCTCACTCTTGCTGAATCCTTCAACGGCCTCTCTCCATTGTTGCTGATCAAGGTATGGTCCTCCAAACATGTATGTCCAAAGATGACCGTTCTCCTCGCCGCCAAGGTGCTTCCAGCTTGGATCGGCGTGAGATGGCTCTAATGGGATAAGAGAAGTGTAGCGTCCGTCAAGGAACCCACGAGAGGGTGCGGACGCGGTGCCCGAGGGGGTAATTAGACCAACTGGTTGTTCACTCATGGCTGTAGACGTCGAATATAGGACTTGGGTTTGTTTTCGATAGTTTGGAAGTCTTGAGGTTAAAATAGTAGAAACTCGGGGCTCGGATCCGAAAGGACATAGAGCTCGGGGATTATCTCCGAATGTGAGTCAGCCTATGACTACGCCCTCTGGTTGACTGCTGCAGATAGATAGTGAGTCACGCAATATCTGATAACCAATTATGGTTAATTCTTCGTATATAAGAACTTATCAATGCGAAAAACTCGATCGAGATACAGGAGCCTATCAAATATTTCGACCAAACGTCCTGCATGACAAGGAGGCGTAGTAATCTGCTCGTAGACATTGCCATCATAGACGATGGAATATATTTCAAGGAGCCTCAAGGTTGAGGTCTATGCTGTTTTTATCATCCTATAGGAGTATAGATTACCTAAAATCTATGATTGTCTTGTTTGCGATCTCTCCAAGCCTCAAGAAGCACTTGATTTCTGTTCAATCATGGTCAACAGAAGCGCTCCTGACATATACTATTGCACTTCAAAAACTGGTGTATGAAACCCTGCATTCAGAAAAATCAAGTCTTCTTTATTTTTGAAACCTACAAGTGTCAAGTCGTATTAATATGTCAACTATGTAATTCTAGGCTTTCGCAACAGTTGTGAATTTCTAATCTCTCATCCGCCTTTTGACCACGCCCTGTTTGTTGGTTTTTCGGTTTGGACTTTTGGTTGTCGGTCCAAATTAATTCGCACATGTCTCTACATCTAGATTTGATCATCACATCAAAAAGTAAATAAGAAAGACTTCTCAATTCCCTTTATCTTGGTGGGTTGATGTCGATCATTGCCAAGTAATCTTCAGTCATCATGAATCCATAAATCATGTACCCTGGAGCCACTTTTTGGAACAGCGCCTTGCTTGACTATTGAAGGATTCGCCAAGCAAGCAACTCCCAATCATGCAATACAGCGCCACAAGGAACCTGTTCTGGCAACGTCATGTGAATACTGCGCCTTGCTAACCGATTGACCGTACAGTCCCCACTTTGGGATAAATTCAGCCTTACAATCCATCAAGAATCAATCAAGATTTAAAGAGCGAAATATCCACTTGGAGCTCAAATAATTCTTTCTAGAATCATTTCATTATCTCAGTTCTTAATACTCATCTACATTCTACGATATATAAGATGCCGGACAAGAAAGACCTTGGCAACGCTGACCAAGCAGTGGATTCTTCCGCTTCAGCACCATCAGAACTTCCTCCTTCATATGATAACACCCCATCTCAATCTGAATCTCAACAACAAAATCAATTGCAAGCCAC
This sequence comes from Fusarium sp. NRRL 25184, assembly GCA_013755755.1. NCBI lineage: Eukaryota > Fungi > Ascomycota > Sordariomycetes > Hypocreales > Nectriaceae > Fusarium > Fusarium sp. NRRL 25184. The sequence goes on from JABSSZ010000296.1 coordinate 3,782, forward strand.
GGGAGACTTTCCTACTCTTGTTCTCGATGGCACAAAGATCTACTCCCTATACGCCCCCAATCGCATACTCTATCAACTTAGCAATGCACCATATGACGCCACTCGGAAAATCTATGCCATTGAGAAACTACGATACCGTATTACAAATGTCGACTCTGAGCAAAGGCTAAAACACACTGTCGATCATATTTACGACTTCAGGCACGGCATATCGATAGAATCATACAAACAAATCACCATCCTCGGACAGACGAGTCGGAAGCGCACTTATCCCAACATGATCATGCACCGCTGCCTCAATGGCTGCCATACGATCTGCGAAGGTGGCCAAGAGAAGCTCACCCCAGACTATGTACTCAAAGCAGAGTCCCCTCTGAAAGATCGGCTGAATCAAGGGAAGAACAACACAACCATATGGAAGGACCAGAAAGGAGAGGTCGTTGCCATTGAGACGAAACTCCAGCGTGATGAGAATGGTAGCTTACAAGAGCTTCCAAGACTTGCCATCAAGGCTAGGATTGAAGAGAAGCTGTATGATCTGTTAGTCACTTCTTGGTGTGCACATGTCTGGAAAGATGCTCAGAAGGATTTGAAAGAGCCAATGAGTTGGGATAAGTGTGAGCTACAATATTGTCACCCATTTTGAGGATCTTTACTGACCAATGACTCGAGTCAAACGGATTGCGTCGACCATGCCCAATAGATCAGCAGGTATATATGGCGGTGCTGGAATTGGCGGTGCTTCATTAGGCTTCTAACCTATCCGAAATGCCTTCATCTAAGATGTGATAATGTGATAGCGAGATTACAAAATACAAAAAAACCTTTGATCTCATCATTGAGTGTCTTTTTACCTGTGATTTTGTCCGAGCGCTTCTTATTCGTGACGTGCTTTGGCCTCGTAACACGGCTCGGCTTGATATATAAAATTGATTGTCTTATCACAATTAAACGGCTTCGCACCCAACAATTTTTTCAGCGCCATTGGCTTGTCGTGCAAATCGACGGGCTGATAAGGTCATTTTGAGTTCAATACGTTCTCAATCTAGCGAAAATTGATCTCGGTTAACCGCTACTAAGACTCGGCTGAGATATTTATCCTGAAGCACAAACACGGCAAATCCCGCGATTTCTCATGATACATCGTTGATGCAACACAAGCGGTGCAATTGGACCCTGAACTGGATGTCAAACGCCTCTGATCGCTTGCACGGGGTAAAGGTAATCGTCTAAATATGGATTATTCTTTGCTTGTGCATGGATGCATTGATAATGTTCATGATTATCGACAAGGATCCACGATTTGCATAAACACGGGCTGACCGATATAACCTTATGCTATGCTTAATATAGCTCTCCACTCATCAGAACAAGCAAAGAGCTCGTACTGTTTCGTGAAACTTCCTTCATCACCTGCCAAGATAACAGTTCCCGCGCATCGTCCAAAGCCACCCGTGAAATAACCCAAGAACTAAAGGGCTTGAACAACGGGATCATACCCAAACAAACGCTCGTGGAGAGAGTCCGGTGATACTTCCACCGGAAATGTGCCCCTTTTAGCGTCCTCGTGGCGTGAGCTAGCCCAAAAACCAATTTTAAACGACCAGGGGTAGTGAAGCGAACAGCTCCCCTAGGCGAGATGAATAAAATGAAGGGCCACCCCTAGCTTCTTCAGCTGGATCTCAGCTGTTCTCTTGCTGGTCTTGGTACGTTTCTGAATGAAGTCGTAGATGGAGGGCAAAGAGTCCAAGATGGCTCCGACAAGTCGCATCGCCTTTTTGGCGCTGTCATTCCTCCTTTCAGGCCATTTCGCAGCAGCTGGTAAGCAGATGAAAAGCCCCTGAAATGAATAACCGTTAACACGCGATTGAACGCGCTAGAATGCGACATTTCTGGCAATTACACGATTATCTCTGCACCCGACGACCAAGATGGAGTTCAATCCTGCAAAGATGTCGATGGCTCTTTGTCGCTCCTCTTCGATAAGAATCCCTCTTCCTGGCCATCCGACAAAGCTACGGTAGATCTCGGCGATATTAGTTCACTTACCGGTGACCTTGTCATTTATCCCCACCACGATTCGAAGAAGACGGTTGTTACGGCATCGAGTTTAAAGACAATTGAAGGAGCCTTTACGATATGGAACACAGGAACCGGGAAGGACCACACAATTGAGGAGTTCGACTTGGTATTCGACGCGTTGGAGGAAGTTGGCAAGGATTATGTTATCACGGAAGCTTTTGCCAAGCTCTCACTTGAGCACAAGACTGATATCACGGTGGGAGGTATGGCGAGAGTCTACGATACCGATGTGGAGGAGTTGCAGTTAAACGGAGTGTATACCGTCAACGGAGACTTCTCAATCGACTCCAACAGCGATATGAAGGAGCTGGATGTCCCGGCTCTTACCTACGCCAACAAGGGCCTTATCGTCAAGGGCAACAATGCTCTTGAGAAGGTCTCATTTGCAAAGCTGAAGAGTGTCAAAGGAAATATGCAGTTCAACCAGAATGGTGCACTGCAGACTATTTATCTCGCTGCCCTCGAGTCAGCTGCGACTATGTCTATCACCGCTAACGGAAATGATGCCACCGTGCTGCTCCCTTGGCTGTCGTCCATCGGAAACAGCACTACTACTGCGACCTCAAACTTCAGCGGACTTGACAAGATTGAGTTTTCATCTCTACGCACGGTCAATGGTTCACTGACCTTTGAGTCTAATTCGTTTGAGGATCTTACTATTCCTTTAATAAAGGAGATGAATGGTGCTATCATTGTGGAGGACAACCCTTCTCTGACGACCTTTGCTTTGCCGAGAGTTACATACGTGGATGAACTAGACATCAGCAGCAACGACAAGCTCACCAATATCACAGCCAACGCTCTCAAGTCCGCTGGCACAATTGCGATCAAGGGATCGTTTACAAACGTGGAGTTCTTCAATCTGAAGAAGGTTACGGGAGATTTCAAGGTTTCCGGTGATGAGTCTATGGACTGCAGTTGGTTTGATGCTAATATCAAGAGCATTGTTGAAGGAAAGTACACTTGTGTCGGAGATCACGTCAAGAAGGAGAGGAAGCCGAGTACTGGAGGCATTGAGGATACCGAGGGCAACCCTGAGGATTATATGACATCCCCAGATGACGATGGAGGTGATGGTGGTAGCGGCGGCGGCAACAGCAGTGGAAGCGGTAGTGGCTCTGGCAGTGGAAGCGGAAGTTCTGACGGTGACAAAGCGGGCTCAAAGGGAGGACTTTCAACAGGTGCCAAAGCCGGTATTGGAATCGGTGTTGCCATCATTGCTGTTCTCCTTATCGTCGGCGCCGTAATGTTCTGGCTCTGGCGCCGCCGTCAAACCGCAGCACCAGGCGAAAAGCGCCTCGGCAGCAGTGGCAGCGGCTCAACCAAGAAGGGCATCTTTGATGGGCAGCAAATGGGTGTTCAGACCAAGATCGAGGCCACCAACCCCAGCCCATCTCCTAGCATCGGCACTTTGAATTTTGGCCGTAATTCCCTCATTGAGTCGACTGGTGGCTTTACCGAGAAGAGTCTCAACGCCTGGAAGACTATCCGAAGGGTTAGTGTTTCTTCAGGTGGTTCTTCAACTGTCAAGGAGGGAACTAGTATCCTCAAGGGTTGAAGAGGAGAGAACAGAACAGAACAGATAAGATGGCGAGTGTTTAAAATGCAATTCAGCGTATAGTGATACCACAGTCCTTTAATAGACATCAGCAGGAAACGGCCTGCATCTCTTTTTATAGGGTAATTTTAATACTACTAGGTTAAACAGTCTATCAGAATTCACACACTCACCTCACTCATCAGTCCACTGTGTATCGTCCAGAGATAAGGGAACGCCAGCTAGGACTCCAATTGAACCGCTGGACCCTTAAATTTCCAAGAAAAAGAATGGCAAAGAAGAGCAGAACCACTTTAAAGGAATAAGACATTTCATGTGGAGATTATCTCCAACTTTTCTCACTCAATCACAAAGCTTCACATGCGCATCTGAGGCTTCTGACTTGGTGAAGAGAGACCCACTGCTGATTACGAGAGACAAGAGCCCCTCATCAGCAGAATCCCTTAACAAGTGATCGTCGTGCGGTGAAAACATCCCAAAGTTGTTATTTTCATTCATCTTGACAGTCAATCTCTTGCCCTTGACTTTTCTGCTGCAATTGAACCTTTTGTTGGGCATATTATACTGCAGAAACGCGCGTTGGCTTTATCGCTTGCTAAAATGACGTACCCCCGTCCCGATTTCGAGCGTAACCCACTTCGTTGGGAGTCCCTCAACGGACAATGGGATTTCCTCTTCGATGATGGCGATTCCGGCCTCAACGAGAATTGGCAGCGTCAAGGCCTTCCAGAGAAGGTCAATGTCGACACCTCTGCCAATCGCAAAGAAACTGGCCAGAACGACAGCGTGGTACAGAAGATCATGGGTGACGCCCATTCTCTCATTCAGAACAACGTCTTTGCTTCATCGACGCAGACTACCAACTCAAAAACCAAAATCAATGTTCCCTATGTTTTCCAATCTCCTGCTTCTGGTATCAATGACCGTGGGGTTCATGAGGTTATGTGGTATGAGCGTGCCATCTCAGACTTGCGATCAGCGCAGGAGAAGGAGAAGGGACACAAGCTGGTCTTGAGATTTGGTGCTGTTGATTATGACGCTACTGTTTGGATCAATGGAGAATATGTCGGCGGTCATCGGGGTGGACACGTTCCCTTCGAAATTGACATCACTGATGCCGTGGATGCCGCTAAGGATGCTACAACTCACCGAGTCACTTTGCGCGTCTATGATTCGGCTTATGATCTGACACAACCTCGAGGCAAGCAATACTGGGCTGCTAAGCCAGAGACTATCTTCTACACTCCCTCTGGTGGTATCTGGCAGTCCGTCTGGCTGGAGGTTGTTCCCAGTGCTCGTATTGCTGATAGCTCTTATGGCACTGTTATTAAGTCCAATGATATCCACTCTGGCCAGCTTAGAAGCACGATCGCTGTCAAGGGACGAAGAATTGGAAACGGCTATTCCGTCGAGCTTGAATCCAGCTTTGCTGGTATTCCTGTTGCCAAATCGGACAAGAGGGCCCTTCCTCGAGAGACGAGCTGCGTCGGCGTTGAGTTGAACATGCGTCTGTCCCAAGAGCAGAGATCCAAGCTACCCAAGTCTGTCACTGAAAGTGCCCCTCTGGACAACGACTTTGCTTGGCGCGATGGTGTTGCACTCTGGTCTCCTGAGCATCCCCAACTCTATGATCTCGTCATTCGCCTGTATGATGGCGCCGACAATGTCATAGACGAAGTCAAGACCACCACCGGCATGAGAAACATCAATTGGACAACAGGAGACGGGACCTGGCGACTCAACGATAAGCCCTACTTCCAGGCTCTCTGCTTAGACCAGGGCTACTGGCCTGAGACCTTCATGACTCCTCCTAGCTCCGAGAGCCTCAAGCTGGATATCGAGCTCGCCAAGAAGATGGGGCTCAACGGTTGCAGGAAACACCAGAAGGTTGAGGATCCCCTCTTCTACTACTGGGCTGACAGGCTTGGTTTTCTCGTCTGGGGTGAGATTGCGAATGCTTATGAGTTCAGTGCTGAGTATGTCGATCGATTCAACGCCGAGTGGACTGAAGCTGTCAAGCTGGTTATCAACCGTCCATCAGTCGTGACATGGACTCCTGTGAATGAAAGTTGGGCTTATCCTAAGCTTGAGGATAATGTTGATCAGCGTAACCACATTCGTCAGCTCTACTATCTCACCAAGTAAGTATATCGGGCTTCAATTTCAGACTAGTGCTAATAGCTCTAGGGGTCTTGATGATACACGAAGTATCAACGATAACTGCGGATGGCAGCATGTACTTACTGACCTAACCACATTCCATGACTATAGCGATGGCCCTGAGATCGAAAAGACCTGCTCCACTCTTGAGGGCATCATTGGCCCGAAGGCTGGTCGAGGCGTCTTCCTCCCACCTATTCCTGGTGTTGACGAGGGTTCTACACATAAGCCTGGCGCTCCAGTCATGAATACCGAATTCGGGGGCGTCAATATTGCACCAGCCAAGAAGGAAGATGGCGATAGCCTCGATTGGGGTTACACCACTGCCACAAATGCTGATGACCTGGTAGAGAGAATTGAGCGCCTCGTCAACGGTGTTGTCTTAGGAGGACACTGCTGTGCTTTCGTCTATACTCAGTTGTAAGTGTCATTTGGCTCCTGTATGGATATGAGACTAATGATCCGTAGGGCGGATATCGAGCAGGAGGTCAACGGACTGTACACTTTCAACCGAGAGGGAAAGTTGGATGCGTCCAGGGTCAAGGCTGTGATTGACAAGGCTCTCAGTGCTTACTACAACAGGGTGAAATAAGGATCACATAAGGTATACTCTAGATAGTGAGGCTGGCCTCTGAATACTTAGCTCCGAAATAGATATGATACGAAAGATACATTCTTACATGATCAACTGCTTTAGTTCCTTGGGGCCCTTGATAGATAGATTAAAAAGACAACTCTAAGGGCTTCAGCAAGTACAAAAATCCGATTTCAAGACTCATCGAGTCGATATATGCCTATGAAATCGATCATGGGCTAATTTATGCCTTTTCATTATTCGAATTTACAGCTATCCTCTTATGATATTGGCGTATATGCCTTTTAGTATTGTAAACAATTCTATTTTTCTTTCGAAACATAGATTCAGGCTATCAAACGCACTGCCTGTATCCATGGTTCCTTGAAATGATGGATCGACCAAATAGCACAATCATGCTTACTATATGAAGCTATAATTGGGCGATCTATCAAGGACAGCATAAGTATATCTACACAAAATGAACCTCCCTGATAAAAGTACTGTCAAATAGATTTTGATCATTGCATGCTGGGGTTTCATGGCTATTCCAAGTCTCGACAAAGAATCGAATGATGTTTGCTTTTGTGACACAGTGCTAGTCCTCGCTAAGAACGCGGCCAGTCCGAATTTGATGATCAATTGGGAAACACCAAAACAAGACAGATCTGTTTTGTAGAATGATCAAAACGCTTCTTAATAATATCTTGGAGAGTCTAACATAAAATCAAATCATTTCGGCCTCGGCATTGACCATAATATGGCATCATGAGTTCATGACTGCGGGGATCGGGAAAAGAGCTGGTATATCACGTGATTTTACATGAGATCGGGTGGACTCACTAGACTTGGACCCGACGCTCCATGATGTGGCTGGGGGATCATCACCAGTTCAATCACGGCGCCAGACCCGGCTTTTTGCCCGCGGTTGGGAGCATCACTATCTTATCGCATCATCACAGTATATGATATCAGATTTGTTCCATTTAATTGTATGCTGTAGTCGCGCGCGCTTCCTCTTCGTCGCCTCGCCTCAGGCGCGATGCCTTCGACACGGCCGCCAAACGCGCAGTCGCCCATCGTTGATGTCGACGGCGCCCTCGATAACATTGACACCATTCGCATCCCCGAACCCCACGGTACATATTTACAGACACGCGGAGCTCGCGCAGCTCGCCGAATATACAAAGCTATGGGTGTCTGGCCATGGGACATTGTTCCCGAAGCACCTCCCAAGATGTGGGCCATCAATCTGCTAGAGGATCTCGCCCTTGTCGCAGACCATGTTGCCAGAAATCCAGGCGATACGCTACAAGACCTTCAGTCAGAGCTTCGGAAATCTCTTGCGCGCGATCGCAAACCTTCTTATGCTGGAAAATTGATGGCGCAGGATGTCCACGCTGCAAAGAAGCGATTCGTTCGAACACTGCCTCAATCGCCTGATGCTCAAGACGACACTGGTGATGATGTTGGTACTGCCGAGCGACGATCCGGACGACGGCGAAGAACCGCAAACTATAGCGCTCCAGACTCCCCAATTGACCCATCGCGATCGCGTCGAGATACTTCTTCAGAGGAGAGCGAAGAGCACATGGCCTCGTCTATTACCGTCGCCTCAGAGTTTCCTCCGTCTCCCCCTGTATCTCGCAACATCAAGCATTTGAAACGACCAGCCGCAACAATACCCACGCCGATTGAGAAGCGTGTCCGTCATAGTTCGCCAGAAGGTTCGCGCCTATCGGCTGCGCAGAGCCTTATGATGTTTAGCTCTCCGATGGCTACGTTCCAAATGGCCACATCTTTCGGCCCAAATACAACTGTCTGTTTGGCCAATATGCGATGAGTCCTTATGCTGATACCTTGATAGGCCAATGCTACTCGTTCTCTCGAACCGAATAATCTTCAGGAAGCCTTAAAACCCGCCACCAATGTCTTTGTCGCAGCAATTGACGCTCACGTCCGGACGATACGTTCCTCGCTTGTCATTGCTCAACAGGAAATATTTCCTCATAGGTCCAGGTCCCAAGAAGCTATGAGCAAACTTCGCGCCGCTCAACTGGGCGTACAAGCGATCCAAGAGGATATAGCTGAGTCGCAAGACAGGCTGCGACGACTTGTCGAAGAATCTGTCGCCGAGGACGCTCTTGCGCCACAACTCCATGCACTCCAAGAAAACAACATGTCTTTACCACCGGAAATCGCACAAGCAATACGAAGCTATGAGACTCGCCGAGCAGCCAAGAGCGAAGAGATAAAAACCCAAGAATTAGCCATCAATGTCAAACGCGATGAGCTAAAACGAGCGGCCGAGGAACTCGACATAGCGGAGAAGAACTCGGCCGGCATAGAAGCCGACATAAGAGATCTCCAAGCGGCGGTGACGCGTGGAACAGAAGCAGCCCGGTTCGCCAACATGTTCAGCGTGATGGTGCAGCTGGGGCCGGAGGGATTAGCGAACATTGAACAGATATACCCAGAGATTGGCTCTCTACTTGAGTCGCTGCTCGCGTCGAGGAATAGCCCTTCGCAGCAGAACCATAACAACAATCATCATGTACATAATGCGGTGGATGGAGACGAGGTTAATGGACTGTAGGGATTGGGCACGAGACTAACGTTAGTATAGCGATTTGAGTATTCCTTACATGGCGAGAATAGATTTCCGCATTATCAAAATTAATTTGACGTTCGTACCAGTTGAAGCGCATCTATCGCATCTGATGTCTATTTGGCCAATATTTTCTGATCGGGTTCAGGGTAACGCTAAAGCCAGTGCCTGGACCAACTCAATACGTGTCGCTCAGCCGCCGGGTATGAGCTGCTACTCTTTCAATCCTACCATCCAGTTAGCTAGGTTCCGTGGTCTAGTTGGTTATGGCATCTCGTTAACACCGAGAAGGTCCCCGGTTCGATCCCGGGCGGAACCACGTTTTTTGTCCTTCGGCACTATGATCTCGCCAAGACGGGCACCATCTTTTTGCCAGGCACCACCAATACAAATTTCCAAACGGTTCTTATCCGTATTCTTATCAGATCTATCATAGGGTGCTGTCCAAATGTCATTCCGTACTTTTTATTTGGAATTACTACTCATCCGCTCAGTCGACGGCCTCCTCAGTCCTATTCCGAAGGCGGTCAGAGTCATCGGACCATGAACAATCGATCCCATACGCTGAATTCCCGGGCAACCCAGGCACTTATGCTGAGCCATATGGTGCGTAGGAATATGCAACGTTAACATTGAGTTCGTCTAGACCATTCCGTTCAATAATTTAGTTCAGGCCTCCCGCCCAAGCTAGCCCTACGCAACTACCAAACAAGCCCGGATCTAGTAGAGCCGAACCAGGAACCAGATCAGGCTGGAATTGAAGAGTTCTTCTGCAATGCGTGCACATACGTCGCACACAAGTTCATGGTGACTGGCTGGCTATATCGGTTGTATCACATCGTGCACCACATTCCGTGCTTTCACCACAGAACCACGAGGTCTACTGTCTCGAACAATTCCTCTAGTCCTAGCATTATTGAAGGAACATAATGACCTCACGTCGTATGACTGGCACTGCCCCGAATCAAATTTGCTCCTTTTCCAAAGGACCACTCAGCCCCGTTATTCTAAGCACTAATAACCCTTGCTCGCTGGGCTGTTAGTGACAACGAAGGCACGTGCATAGCGAAGGATGGCGCTTGGGAATACGCTTGTCTCGAGCATAGTTTCCGATCCGAAGCAGCGAATGGCGGAGGTAGGTTTGAACCACGGTGAGCTGAGGATCGGGCCGTGCGGTGATCCTTTCAGCTACGGCATTTGGTATGTAAAGCTGAACTATCCCAGCGACGATCTTGATTCATCGCCAACTGCACTTCTTTCTCTTCACAAGACTCAAAATGCATTCATCTTTGTTCACGCTGTTGGTGGTAGCGACATCTGCCCAGGCCTCTTGTGCTCGGGCTACGCGCAAGTTCTCTCTCAAGACCACTTACGACTCCAGCAACTTCTTTGATCAATTTTACTTCAGAGATGTACGTTCTTGACCTCACAATAAACCGGACAACTCTGACAAGATAGGCTGCCTACTACAATAGCATTGACCCTTCCTACGGAGGTGATCCCACTCACGGATCAGTCAACTACTTGAGCAAAAGCAAAGCTCAATCTGCTGGTCTTGCCAAAACAACCAACGGCCAAGTTTACATCGGTGTTGACTCCGTGAACAAGGCCAAACTTCTCGGTTCAAGCAAGACCAGACATGGCAGAGACAGTGTCCGTCTGGAGTCCAAGGCTACTTATGGTAATGGACTCCTGATTGCCGACATTGAGCACATGCCCGGTACTGCTTGTGGTGTTTGGCCATCCTTGTGAGTTCCATATCATTGGATGTCTTCACCTGGTCTGATAAGCTAACATTTGTCGCAGCTGGTCGTACAACTTTGACGAGGACCCAGTCGGGGAGATTGACATCATCGAAGGAATCAACGATCAAAGCCAAAACGTCGTCTCGTTGCACACATGTGGTGCTTGCAAGTTCACCAAGATTGGTGGTCTCGACGAGCGCCCTAACTGCAACAACGGCGGAACTGAGTCTGAGCAATGCGAGGACGGCACGAACTAGTCAGTGTCCCTTGGCGTGATACAGGACAATAAGCTAACCTGTACTCTTAGTGATGGCTGCGGTAGCACTCATGCCCCCGGCTCCTACGGGTCAGCCTTCAACAAGGGTAAGGGAGGTGTCTATGCCGTCTGGCTCGAGTCAGATGCTTTGAAGATCTACTGGTTCAACCGCCAGAGCATCCCCGCCGACATCAAGTCTGGAAACCCAGACCCCAGCAAATGGGGTACTCCTGCTTCGCAGTTCCTCAGCGGATCTGGTTGTAATGTCGGAAAGTACTTCAAGGGACAGACCATCGTAAGTCTACCAGTAGATATATATAATCATATGCTAACGCGAGACAGATCATCAACACTGCGTTCTGTGGAGACAACATCGATCAAGGCACCTGGAACGAAGATTGCAAGGCTTCTACTGGATCTAAGACCTGTGACGATTATGTTACCAACCATCCTGAGGCTTTCAAGGAGTCGTACTGGCTCTTCAACTCCATCAAGTATTACCAATAGTTCTAGCCACGATTAGAAGCAAGCATACTGATTTCCATGTTGCATATTGTCTGAAAGTCGCTCACAATTTCACATAAATGTCACGACTGGAGACTGTAGTTATATGGTGATTCAATAAGACCTTATTTATCTGAAAATAGCCAATCTGGTACCTTATATCAGATCTGGATCGTAAAGCCAATGCTCTTCACCAGTCTTGTTGTCAACCGAATCGAGTACTCCTATTTCCACCCCCATATCAGTGGTCGCTATATCGCCAGCATCACGCCTGGCCTTACAGTCTGGGCATTGCTTGACTTCTATGTCATTGTAATTCTTACAATCCTCTTTCTTCCTTTTGTGCTGCATGCATACCCAGAATTTCACCTTTTTGGGCATTTCAGGTTTATGGACCAAGTCCTTCTTGGATTTGGAGACAGCCATTGTGTTTTTGGTGAAGTGTTACTCTTTACTGGGTTCAAATGGTCTCTTTTACGTTTTGTTTTGTGCAAGTTAATGCAAGCGCTCATAGTGGCCTTAAATGTCCAGAATTGTCTGACCTGTGGATCTTGCAGACAATACCTTCACTGTGATACTGGGTCTTGTTTTACTCTGATGCTGTGCGACATGGTTACTATTCAGTAACGAGCATCAGATAAGCATGTGGATGAGAATAATAAAGTTAGTGATGTAAGCCAGATACTCGACGGCAGCGAATATTGCATTCACAGACTGAGCATAATCGATGACTTCCAGTAAAGCCATTCCTTTACGACCTGATCAACCAAATTGAAGGCGTACAGAATACTCACTTGAGAAATTTGACCTTTATTTGTATGGTCGCAATGAAGTACGTTTCTACTTGCCAGTTTTGCGGCCCTTCAGTCCACGAATTTGCCAATCGTCAAGCTATAACTCATGGCGTTCAAGACCTACTCAGGAGATTTACCAACTTCCCTTTCTGCATGAGAAGCATAGAATATCTAGTCAGCTTATTGTTCAAGTGGCGTCTATGGTATGACCCTAGTCATGCTGCTCTTAGCGAAGCGTATTGGCTGCTTGTGCTATGATGTGCTTTTGTCTTCACAAGAAGCTTCGAATCTCTTCTAATTCCAGAATACGTTCATTCGCGCATTTTGGAATCAGTAACAAAGCTTTTGCCTACGTCACAGAAGGGAGTTGCTCCGTCACAGTCGGTATTGAGGGTGCACTCAGAGACAGCAACTGAGGTAGTGGTAGAAGGAGTTGGTCCTTCGGTCCTGGCTATCGATGACAACTGAACTCTCTGCTAGAACGGAGAGTGTCTCAGTGGTGACATCATTGGTAGCTGTCTCGGGCGAGGTGAGGTCAGTGAGGGACTCAGTGAGAAGTTGAGAACCGCGCAGACCGGAATAAATAATGTCTTAGCCGTAGTGATGTCGACAGTGGCCCATTTTCATGTCCATGGTAGTATACCGGGCCATGATCCGAGCCTGAAATGCAAATGGGAACCGGCATAGTAAGGGACAATGACCAAGATCTGCGCCCGATCAGCAAGATTTGTGGCTGAAGATGTATCCAATCGCCCGTGGCCGATAACGCGCCTCACAAGACTAGAAGCCAATAGTTTGGGGCTGGACCAATTGCCTTGAGTGAGAAACAGGTAATGCAGCTTGGCAGAAAGAGGCGAAACAGCCCAGAATAACAATAAGCAAGCAACATTACTTACCAGAAAATATCTATAGCCACGGCGATGCCAACGGTGAATGCATTCAGGCATAAAGCAAGCCGCTGTAAGCAGTCAGTAAGAAGTTATCGCAGTCCACTCAATGCATTAGATAAATCGGGGAACTACTGACTCCCTGTCAATGATTCGCTGGGGTTAAAGGGCATGACTGTACACTACTGCAGGGTTATGCATACACCTTCTTATCCGGGCTATCCCCTCCGACCTGATGCTTACCCTCCTGTTTTGACATATGCCAGCTGTTAAAATATCTCACCTCCACCTGAAAAGACACGCTTCTTTGTCCAAGTCACGGCTGATCTTTGCTCCAGTCATTTCACACACTTTGTAAGCATGGCAGGCTCACCCCCAAAGTCAAAATCATCGTCTCCGAAATCTTCTCCGAAGGATTCACCCGAGGAACAGCCCGTGCCACTAGAGCCTGTTGGTCAACTCGAGGCAGATGAGGGGAACATCAGCGACAATGATTCTGCCCTGGGCGAAAATGATACAGGGAGCTCCACAGCTTCGGTCGCCTCTAGCATTTACAGATACAGAATTGAAAATGGCAGATCATATCATGCTTACAAAGATGGCATCTACGTCGGCCCAAACGATGGCTCGGAACAAGACCGCCTGGATCTGCAGCATGCGCTTTGTCTCCTCACTTTTGACAACCAGTTATTCCTTGCGCCCATCTTTGAAGAGGGGGAGACACCTGTTAGACGGGTATTGGACATCGGCACAGGTACAGGGTGCTGGGCAATTGACTTTGGTGATGATCATCCTGAAACGACTGTCATCGGCATTGACTTGAGCCCAATCCAGCCTTCAATGGTGCCGCCCAATGTCCAGTTCCAGATTGATGACGTGGAAGAAGATTGGACATTCTCAGAGCCCTTTGATTATATCTATACCAGGTTTATGACGGTCTCACTCGCCAACTGGTCACGGTTTTTCGGACAAAGTTTCACGCATCTAAATCCAGGTGGCTGGATGGAGGTCGTGGATATTCTTCCCCCAACCTCCGATGATGGCACAATGCATCCTGAAACGGCTCTATATAAGTGGTCAAAATTCTTGCTTGAAGCCACGGAAAAGATGGGTCGACCTTTTGGTGAAACAATGACCTATAAGACACAGATGGAAGCTGCTGGCTTCCGGAATGTCACACAGCGGGTTTTCAAATGGCCACAGAACCGCTGGCCAAGAGATCCAAAGTATAAAGAGCTGGGTAAATGAATACCTGCTGGTGCCATTTATAGAACACAAACTAACGAAATTTAGGTTCTTGGACCCTTGAGAATATTTCTGGTGGCCTCGATGCGATTAGTAGTGCTCTGTTCACTCGAGTCCTGGGCTGGTCGAAACCTCAGTTGGATGTTTTCCTGACTGATGTCAGAAAAGATCTCAAGAACCCTTCCATCCACGCATATTGGCCAATGTAAGTTGTTGACCTTGACCGCAGGGAAAGAGAACTAACGCGAATACAGATATGTCATATATGGGCAAAAGCCCCAAGAGTAGCGCGAAAATTTGATGAGATCATGGGGTTTACTCAAAGAAAAGACGATGGTTAAGAACAAAAGTGACGAATAATTCCAAATTTGTCCCGGACTAAAGCAAGCCAGACACATGTACGTAGAACTTATGTTATGCCTGAATTTCGTGTATAGAAGCACTTCTAAGAGTCTTTTTATATCCAATTCCGCTAGTTTTAGTGACTATGCCTCTGAGGATCTGCCATTTCGTTGTTAAATTAACGCAAAACCCTCGCGGAGTTGCTCCTCAAATTACTCAGACACGGAAGAACACCACCGCCGACTCGTGATGCTATTGGTTTGTACGGAAATGATTATATAAAGCGGATAAATCCGAATCCTTCGAGATCCAAACTATAATGGATAGCTTTATCCGAGGACGAATAGAACATGTTGAAGGTCGAGGTCTGTTGTCGGAGTAGGACATCGAAAGTCCGCAACTCCGCACTTTGACATAAGACAGCAACGAACCATACGTAGTTTATAAACCCGTATACCCAAACAGATTGAACCTCAAAGCAAGTCATTCAAACGACTAAAATACCTTCATAGTACCACCAACCCAGGTGGTGATTTTCAGGACTCACACAATGTCGCATAACGTCGTTTTTGTCACCGGTGCTACCGGCTCCCAAGGATCCGCTGTTGCAAGACGACTCCTTGAGCTTGGTTGGATCGTACGCGCTACAGCTCGCAACATGGACTCTCCCGCCGCCAAGAGGCTACAAGACCAAGGTGCTGAAGTTACCCCTGGCGACTGGGACAACGAAGGAGTTCTCAGAAAGGTCATCAGCGGATGCACACACGTATTCATGAATCTGGTGCCAAATATCACAACATTCACCTCGGAGGTACCGGCAGCGAAACGCATCATCGACATAGCGAGGACAGCTGGCGTCAAACATATGATCTACTCCAGCGGTATGGCCATCAAAGACATGGAAAAAGACCAACACTATGACCCAGAACACCCTGTTGGACGCGCCCATGGATGGAAGAAAGAAATCGAAAATCTCGTCAAGGACGCTGGTTTCGAGTCATGGACAATTCTCCGAGGAGGGTTCTTCATGTGTAACTTCCTGGCGCCTAAAGTCAAAATCATGTGCTCTGGCCTTGTAGGCAACAATACGTGGTCAACTGCCTACACGCCCGAGGAACAGCTACCAGTAATGGATGTCGAGGATCTTGCAAAGTTTGCCGTGGCGGCTTTCCGTGAGCCAAACCGCTTCAACAGGCAGACCATCGAAATTGCAAGCGAGAAACTCTCGCCAGAGGAGATTATGCGACAGTTGGGTGAAGCAAGCGGAAAACCCTTGAAAGTTGTTTATCTGAGTGATGATGAGATCGAGGCGAAGAAGAGCGAGGATATCTTTGTTGTTGTGCAGTTGATGTCGAGAGGCTTGGGAGACAAGGTCGATATTGGAGAGGTTAAAGGCTGGGGAATTCCTTTGACAACCTTCAAGGAGTTTCTTGAGAGGGAACGCTCTTGGGTCGAAAGTACTTTCGCATAGCACGCTATTGGGACATGTAGATCAGCTCCAGGCTGAGTTCCACGACAAACATCCATCTCATAGCCTTTGCCTGCGCTTGAAAGAAAGCATTGTCGTAAGTAGCTTTCTTGTGAGGCTGTCACTGCGCCGCCTCATACGAATCCACAATTTTACCGCCAATAAACTTTCCAAAGGTCATTAGAGCCTCCAGGCAGCATTGTAAGCTTGTGGATGCTATAGGATGAACTGAAAACTGGAAGAATAAACTTTAAGCAGTTAACAAATATCAATATCTGACTCCATATGATTGACCTCCGATTCAATGGAATCTTCCACCCCGCTCATATACTTTCTTAACTTAAATGACTGCCTGAATCTTATAGCGTTGGCCTGACAAGAACAAGTATAAAGTCTCGTTCTTCACCTCCTTCTTCCACTTTCTTCTTCTTCTTCCTTATACATCCTAGTGCATGGGTCTTTTCCTGCTCTGTGAAGCAATAAGCTGAGAGAGAAATTATGCTGATTGAAAATTCTTATTCTTTCGACACAGCGACCACCTCCATACTGAGTGCGCCTGGTATGGGAATTTTTGGAACCTTTTTACTGACTGACTCGCTTCATATACTTGACCGATGTTTGATGCTTGGGTCTCCACATGACAGAGTAGAGCATGGAGGCCGATGATGTTTCCTGTGTCTTTGCCCAAAAGTGCTGGATATGAGGCTGTCCCATAAAAATTGTTCTCCAATTTTCAAAATCACTTTCATGAAGCCTATGGCATGATACAGCAACTGCAATGCTGGAATATGGCGGGACTGACCTGGAGCTAAGAACACCCGACGAATTGTATGAATTACTGGATGTGAACCTCTCCTGTCTACGTGTCCCTATGATACGATGTGAAGCTGTGAACGAAGTATAAATTGAAGCCAGGATAATTGTAGAGCTGGTAGGTGATCTATATACAGTTGATCCGCAAACCCATCTGACTTTCCCCATCGTCAAATGTCTTCCAAGCTCTAGTTGTTCCACTTCTCAACCATCTTTAGAGAGTCATTCCACAGTCTCTGCTCATCCTTGGGGTTGTAAGTGTGAGAAACATACGTGTACGCAGTCGATTCACCGTCATCTTCGCCCCGTTCCGCAGCACTACAGTTGGTGATGTAAGCACCTCCTCTTCCTTCCCATTCTCTGCCCACGGCAGCGACCAGAGTACTTGCAGCCGCTTGCCCAAGGCTCTGAATTTCATTCATTTTGTCACCAATAACCCCTGCCATCACTTCCTGGGGAATATGACGACCAATATTGGAAGCAACTAGTCCTGGAGCAACACTAGTCGCATGGATGCCTCTGTAACCATACCGACGTTCAATCTCATTGGCCGTATAGGTGTTGGCGGTCTTGGAACGGGCGTATGCTTCCCAGGGAGTATAGGCTGAGGCACCACTGGTCTCATAATTGTAGTCGTTCGAGGCGGGTATGCCTTGCATGCGATGGGCAGTAGCTGAGACGATAACGACCCGAGACTGGAATTTCTCAGTTGACCCTTTGAGAAGAGCAGGTTTGAGGAGCTCAAATAGGAGGAAGTGAGATAAGTGGTTCGTAGCAAACTGCTCTTCAAAGCCATCGGCAGTAGTCGTGAGCTCTGGGACGGCCATGACACCAGCGTTGGCGATGAAAATACTGAGCTCATCGGTCTTAGAAAGGATAGTCTTCGCGGCAGCCCGAACACTGTCCATGGAGCTCAGCTCAAGCTGCACAAGCTCCATCTGTTCCGGGTTCCAGAAATCAGCGAGAGCTTCCTTGGCTTTATCAAGATTTCGGGCAGTCAGGAAGAGCTTAATGCCTGTAGCAGCAAGAGCCCGTGCTGTTTCGATGCCAATACCGGATGAAACGCCAGTGATGACTGCTGCCTTTCCAACAAGTTGGTTCTGCATCTGCTCATCCTGCACTACCTGCAGAGCGGTAGGTCGGCTGTCACCTGGGCCCTCGGGGTTGTTGTAGAGAGAAGCGTACCGAGACATGGCAAAGTTGTTTTAAGGAGAAATTGAGAAGTATGATAGTTTGGATTAAATTGATTGTTAGGTTGACCTGAGGAGGTTTTGGATTAATGTCGCGGCATGCCCATAATTTATAGTAATTCTTCGCAGTCAGCACAGCAAAATAATAACCGTTCATCTAGCGATCTTCCCGAAACCACCAGGGGATAGATGCCATTGTCCTTAAGTCCTGATGACATATTGACTCAAAAGAGAACGAACTACCAATGATTCCTGGGGATGTGCCGTAGACGCTGCAGGTCGCTTGGGCGGAGCATAACGTCCGTCAGTGGGGCATCGCCGGAATATACAATGACCATCCCATTAAAGAAAGTATTCGCGTTCGGATTTGCAGATCATGTCATCCGAGGATGACATTTTGTCCCAATTCGTATTAGCGTAACAAGCTTCGGTATGCCACCTCACACGGCGGCTTGATCCGTTATAACCCCAGTTCGACCACGTTTTGGAGTCAAAGCCAAAGCTTACATTTTTTCTACTTTCGCTATAGCATACCGGCCTCTCTATACATCGATATCACCGGAGTTTAACAAGGTACGCCCTTAATTCCAAGCGACCATGGAAGATGCCGAGAGAAAGCAGCGCCGCAAGCTGCAAAACAGGATCAACCAACGAGCCCGCAGTAAGTGATTTGACGGACAATTCTGATGACAACAATTCCTATTTTGAGGCTGGCTTCATAATTTCTGACATTGGCGAGCAGGAAATCGCAAGAATAGCGATGAAACAGACAAAGCTCGTACTAAGCAGCAAAGACCGGCATTCGGAGTTAAGCTCTGGAGGGTAGACGAGTTCGACCTGATGCGCAACTCCTCCCACTCCGAAGCCGACGATGATCACTGCGCTATCACTAAGCAAGACCCAAGGTTGTTTCTTACCACTATGTACAAGGGCACTTTGAGCAGTGCAGATGTTGAATTATACAGCCGGCAGCTCGACATGCATCAGCGCCTAAGGGCATTATCGAGCGGAGCGTCTCCTCTCTCGGACCATCTCTTGTACCTCATAAACTACAATGCTTTCAGAGGGCTGTTTCAAAATAAAGTAACCCTCTCGAAAGTGGCAGATCATCTAGTATCGGTAGATGGCCAGACTGAGAAACTGGATGTAATGGTTGGCTTGAAGCGCGATGCTATTTGTGTCGAGACAGGTCTTGATGTACCGCCTCATCTTCGCCCTACAGGCCTGCAATCAAGCAGGCCACATGCAACCTGGATCGATTTCATCCCGTTTCCGAAAATGAGAGATAATCTTATCACTCACCATGATTATTTCAATCATCGACTACTCGTCACTGACATAATGGGAGATCTACTGGAAGATATCATGTTTAACAAGTACGGACAAGGTACTGGGCCAAAGGGACGTCGACTTGTGTCAAAGGGCAAACCTAGTGACTATGCTTCAGATCGGCGTGGCATGATTCTTTGGGGAGAGCCGCATCGTATGGAGAGCTGGGAGGTGACGCCTCGGTTTCTGGAAAGATGGGGATGGGCTGTCGAAGGATGTCCTGAGCTAATGAAGGCAACTAATCATTGGAGAGCGTTAAGAGGTGAGGTTCCATTGGTGTTTGAGAGGCAAAACACAAGACAAGTCGAAAATCTAGAGTAAACACAGGCAATGGAGTTCGTTTTGGGATTTTGTGGAACCTCGAGGTTCAAGTCAATTGATGTATCAATGACATCAACCATTGCCATGATCGACGATATATCGGCTTCAGAAATGTCGTCATTACTATCGCTACATCAAAGACCCATGAAACAGCCACGATTCTTTTGCTTCCTCTACCATTCAACACACATTTCAACATCAGCAATTCAAGCTTTAACAGAAATTCTCAGATTCGTCGCAAACACATCTTCTACGCCTCTCGACTCTTCGCAATCATGACCATTGCACGCCATACCCTCTCTTCCTTCAGGCGCATCCCGACCGTCACATCCACGCTTCGATACCAACCTGTGCTAAGCCCATACGCCTCTATCCGCATGAACTCAGGCAAAGTCAAAACACCAGTGTCTTCCGATCCTAACCACGACAAGAACAATCCACCAGTCGCTGATCACTCCGACGGAGCCATGGCTTCGCTGAAGGCCGCGCCGGGAAAACACGATGCGAGCTCATTTGAAGATAAGAACATGACAGAGAAGGAGAAGAAAACCAACAGTCAGAATGCTCAAGAGCACGATAGCAGAGAGGGAAGCACTGGCGAGGCAGGCCATTTCGAGAAGTCGGGCAGGAAACCCAAGATTTAGAGTGCATGGCCTATTTTTATTCCATGTATGAAAATAATCAAGATCATCAAAATGAAGGTTCCATTCATAAGATAATCAGTCCATGAGTCGTTGCTGAGGTTATTACGAATTGAAGCCTGCTCATCGTGACACGGATGCACGTGATCTGTGAACAGATTATTCTCACCGTACAGGCGTCAGAGAAAAGTCGAACATTCACGACACGTTTCTCCTCATAAGCCCTTAACCTACGAAAAAATGTGCGGAATTGTGCCTTTCTTCAAAAGCCTTTACGGAGATCTCATGGAAGCCATTGATGACCTCTTCCCAAGCCGTTCTGCGGATTCTGCACCGCTTATCAATAATCGCCAACCGTTCCAACTTCAGCAGCCCCATCAACAAGCGTATACCGTAACAGCGCGCCCGGTGGCAGAAACTCACCGCAGAGCGACGGAGAGACTGGAAGTTAGAGCTGCCGCCGCAAGAATGCCTTCACCGCCAAGAGGCGAGCCTACGCGATGAAGATAAGTAAGAGGATAGAACACGCTGTCAGTCATACCGAGACCGCGACGTAGACAGTTCAAGCTGACTTCAGACGCAGCGACGCGCTATTTCATTGAGATAATAGACAGCCTCGGGAAGAACAATGTCATTAGGAGATTGGAGCATCGGAATTCTTTCATCAGCTATCTACCATACCGACCAAAGAAATCCAACGCGAGAACACCATGCCATAACCTAAACATTGGCAAACACAAGTTATTCGCTCTCGTATACTCATCAACTCTCAAGCTCACAGTTCATAAAATGTCGACAGAACCCAATAGCAAAACTTTTCGCACTCTCCTCATCAAAAGGATCATACTCGTCCTCCTCGGGCGTCGGCCACATAATCGCCAAAATCTCTCCGCCTTCCTCAGCAATAATTGCTTCATCATCACTTCCAACACGCCCTATAAGAGCGATAATTTCTCTACTTGACCAGCTTCTGCACATGCGTACGCGAATCAATCCTTGCTCAGCAGGTCCGGTTGTTATACACATCCATTTATCGTCCATGTCCTGTGGACAATGACCGTTCATGAGGTTTATCATATTCGGGCCAGATAAGCGGATGCGCCATTCTGCGCTGGAGGGGGTTTCGATGGATTTGACGTTGATGCGAGAGCCGGTGAATCTCTTTTGGGTTGTCATGGTGAATGTTTTTGGTGTTTGGATCTTTAGATTTGAGACATGCCAAAACTGAATGATGATGCTTCAAAATAATAAGTAGGATGGAAGCAAGACATATTTATTCGTTTCCGTTGTGATATGTTACATATCAAAGGTGTTTGCAGTCAGCTGAGTCATGCCGCTTGTCTGCTTGCCTATGACTCCGCCTCAATAGAGGATCTATACTTGAAGCGAAGCCTCTTTTTATAGCTGACTAAAATCTCACTGCATAAACTCCGAGGATCATGGCGCTGCAATTTGATACTCAGGCCTCAGATTTTGTTCGTAACGCGAGGGCTGGAACAGCATATGACGATTATATGCGGTACTGAGGTCCTCTGCTACTATGATAACAATAGCGTTTCGGCCTCTTAAAACGGCTTCTGTAATCGTACGTATCGTAGATATGTCGATGCTTGAAAAGCTGGAAACATGGGGCTAGTACATGATCTCCTGCCCGCTCTACACTTTTTAAGTTGTGAGCCGGATGTGTTATTTGCAGTTGAGACTTGCGGCTGATAGCTTAAACCAGCATAGATAACTTAGTACCCTAAGGTATGTCCAGGAATCTAGTGGTTACCACAGTTATTGAAACACGAGGTATAAAGACAGATCCATAGAGGTTCGGACTGGCGCCAGCTTTAGCTCTCCTGTATAGGTATCGCTGCTGTGATAACTTTGAGAGGTTTCAAGAGGCTTCAGCCCCAACACACAAAGGCAAAGAACACATGTAGGTATCGCTGCATCTCCTCGTGGGAGGGTTCTTGGGCCTGAGGATCGGAGCGACTTGGTGGTGCCAGCTGCTTTGGGGCTTGTGAACGTTGAAAAAGTGAGGTGAAAATTGAATGAGAGAATCTTGGAAGCATTTTGATAGTATGGTGTCGACAGACAAAATGATGACTAGCAGGCTGGTGTACTTGGTAATATTGTCTCCTCATAAAACGTGTGAAGATGCTATTCATGTATTATGCTATGTATATCTCTGGTAATGTAATAGAGACACCCTGGTGTGTTGTAGTAGCGCCTGTATTCCATAGTAAATGCTGATAAGAGGAGTAAAATGTTCCAGTTGTTTATGAAATAGTCATTCATGTTGTTCTATATCCACAACTCGAACATGACGAATCTGCTTGCTCGACTCGATTCGCTTCAAATAAAACATGGCCTCGGGGATTATAACGCAGCTCTGTCACCTCTATTCCATCTAACAGAACCTAGACATACGGCAGGACAGGTCGCAGAGTATGCGAGCACGCAATCAACACAAAGGCTACAGCCTGCAGGCCAACAAGCTATTTCTATAACGGACTTCCTCGAAGCATCAGGCCAAAGGAAACCCAACAGCCTGCACAAACCCCTCAACGAGGAATTAATCGTGCCTGTCAATTTGTGACCAACGAACTAGAGAGCGTGAAGTAATATTAGGCCGAAGTTCTAATATCACTGCGTTCAAAGCTAGCAATACGCGTGCAACAAAGTGAGAGCAATTTACATCTCAAGGAATATTCGAGAAA
Organism: Fusarium sp. NRRL 25184; assembly: GCA_013755755.1. Lineage (NCBI taxonomy): Eukaryota > Fungi > Ascomycota > Sordariomycetes > Hypocreales > Nectriaceae > Fusarium > Fusarium sp. NRRL 25184. The sequence continues at coordinate 27,007 of JABSSZ010000296.1, forward strand.
CCCAGATAAGACCAGTAGTTATTTAAAATGTCATCAATATTCTTATACTCGAGTTAGTCTTACTGCAGCCATGATTATAAATCAAGACCAGTGTATGAATATTGTCTGCGTCATTGAGCGGGGTACTTGTCTTCATCCAACATCATTCTGAACTGCCATAATTTCATTTAAGAAATATAGAATTACGAAAAATAAACAAATCGAGTTATATTTCATTATGGCAAGCGCCTCAGGTCTTATTGAGCTCGTTCAGAGCCTGATTGAACATGGTCCCCGCAAGACAATGCCGGCATCCCGCCGCATACGGGCCATTCACAACCATACCACTATTGTGGACACTACTCATGCAGCCTATATCTGGGAACATGACAGCTTCCCCACGATCTATGTACCCGTGGTCGATGTGAAGAATGCGAAACTGGTTGATAAGAAGAACATCTCGGTGGAGCTTAAAGAGAGAGCCGCAATAGCTCAGCTCGTGATCCCAGCCCATGATGGTATCAAGGAGGCAAAAGTGGACAATGTTGTTCACTTCTTTCAAGATGTGACCCTTGGGGCTCTTTCTGATATGGTACGGATTGAGTTTCGCAGTATAGGTAAGCTTTCGAGTATGCCTTGATGAGATATCTTACTGACGGATGTTAGATCAATGGTTTGAGGAAGATGAACCAATCTTCGTCCATGCCAAAGACCCCTTCAAGCGCGTTGACATCTTACACTCCACGCGTCCCATTGAAGTTAAAGTCAACGGTAGAACAGTTGCCAAAGCTACATCATCCATGCATCTCCTGGAGACAGGTCTGCCGACTCGTTACTACCTTCCATTGTCTGCTGTTGATCAGACTGTCCTGTCAAAAAGCACAGTCAGATCCAAGTGTCCGTATAAGGGCGAGGCTGAATACTATAATATTGTCATCGACGGGAAAACTTTCGAGAACTTGGTCTGGTATTATAACCACCCAACTCTTGAGAGCGCAGCAATTGCACGACTGGTCTGCTTTTACAACGAGAAGGTCGATATTATCTTGGATGGGGAACTCCAGGAACGTCCCAGAACCAAATTTGCATAGTCTGGCGGATGGTTCCATCTGTAAAATTCTATGCAGTATCATTCACATTTTCATGATGCTCATGGTCGACTATAGCCGCCTGTTTGGGGTCAAAGTTTAATCAACACTACCTTTTTTGTCAAAATTTAACTGAGACACTGCTACTAAATTTGTGAACCTCCGACTCGGATATCCTCCGTTTCTGGAACAATGGTGACACAGCATGTAAAGTAAAAGGCTCATTCCAGTTCCTGGATAAGTACCGTAAAGATCTCGATGATACCACCTTGATGAATCACCAAGGTAACACTCATAGTATGATACAGGGACAAATCAGTGAATAAGAAATTACAAGTGAAACCAACGGAACGGCTTAACAACGCCCAAGACATTGTGCCGTACTTGTTTCACCTTCTATGACGATAAGACTTGTCCCAATGAGTCTTCAAGACCACGTTTTCGACTGCAGATGCTTGCTTCCCCATGCATAGAATATTGAGACATTGCAGGGGTATAGACAAATACGAAGGTCGTGCTACCCACCGTATTTGCTAGCGACGGTGATACAGAAGTATATGATGAATCAGCAGTCCGGTTTTCGATGTGATCTGTCGCACATGGAGCAAAAGCAATTTGTTTGATGATCACAAAGGGTCAGCCACATGCCGGGGTGATATACCAGTGCTTGACAAGAAACAGAAATTGTCGTGGCTAGGGAGCTTTGCTCCGAATTGTGACATTGGAGACGATACACCGGCGGACACAATATCACAGCCCACTGGCACCGGCCCTTGGGGCACCATTCTTGGGTTCCATGAGCAAACTTCCATTTGTATGCTATGTTTCAGCGTATCAATCTGAGAAATTCACGTGCTCATGTCTTTTGTCGCGCGGGGATGGGACCCAAGTACCCGTAACACGGCTTCGGGAGGTTGTATCATATTCGCGCATCATCAAGAATTATTCCATGGACACGAGCTGGATCAAACGTTGTAGAACGACAACGCTCAATTACCGATTTCCATTATCAAGGCTGAAGCGCCAGTCCCCAGCCACCAGGAACTAAAGAAACCGGTGAGCGAGCGGGGACGGTACCAGACCAGGCTTCCAGCTCATGGGAGTATCATATTCATGCACTAATGCCGTGCTAGCATAAGCTTCTCAGCCTCCCGATAATTCACAGAATACGATTTATTGGTCCGGATGTATTACTCTGCATATAGCCGTGAATACCTGGGATCCAGCGCCTAATCGTGCTTATCTCTCGCTACGATATTGCGGATATCACGGGCCCGTGCAGTGAAAAGAAGCCTGCAGATCAGAGCAAGCCTAGCAAGCTTAGACCTCAATAGGGAAGCTAAGAAAAAAAGTTGAGATCTGGATCCGATCTGTCATCTACCGATACCACATCATCCAGTTGCATGAAATCGTCTTTACCGTTTTCAGCCTCACGGTGCCCGCATGATAGCTGCAAAAACTCGGTGTCGATTGGCTCGCCTCCCACTAGACGTTAGCGGAGTGAACGATTTCCGTTTCGCCACACATGGAAGATGGGCGGGTCGTCACTTGGCAGAAGAACGGTGTGCGACGGAAGATCTGGGTGCAGTGAGACAAAAGTCTTGATTGGTCTCAGTGAATATTGAATCGGCATTGTGATGAACTTGTATGCGACATGTCGTCGTTTTTTGCAGGTTGCGCTATAGTTGTTAGAGTTTGTTTGACACTTTGACAGCTGGAGCATGCGGTTTGACATCACATCACGACGAGGAAAAGTGGCTTTGCGTCCTGTTGGTGGCAAACAGGCATTCACGGTGAAGGCTTGCCACTGATCACCCGCATTTTGGTGGTAGGCTACTGTACTGTATTGTCATCCGACCATGAACCGAGCGGTCAAGAAGACACCAGTCAAGCTCAAAGCTTAAACAGAAGCAAATTCTTACAGTGAGTGATTCGTGTTGGTGCTAGGCTATCGGGATCTTGAGTAATGAGCAGGGGAGGGGTTGACGCGGGAATGCGCAGAGGCATTCAATCTCCGCCAACGCCCATTCCATTAGCTCGTGTCTTGCATGGAGCGATAATGATGATGCGCTGAGAATAGCCGCAGTATTAGCAGAGTTTCTCCGTGAACCAGGATCTTTCCCCCTCGTTTGCCAAGTGATAGACACTGCATTGGCTTGGCTTGGATGTCGTGAACTGAACTGAATTGACCGGGGGGTGGCAACGCTGCAAAACTTGCGTGGGGGGTTACAGTAGCGTTGCACCGAGTCGGTTTGCGGGCCGTAGTACCTACCATAAGCGCACTGGTTCAGTGGCCGTGGATTTTCTGTTAGGCTACTTGAGAGTCATGAGGCCCGCCAAAGAGTTTTTTCTCTCTCTCTCTTGGACTCTCTTTTCACTTTCAGGTCCTGCAACTTGACGCCCTTGCTCTCAGATCATTTACTTTCCAAGAGAAGAAGAACAGAAACTTGAAAATTGTTGTAAATATCATGAATTTGAGAGCAAGGGAAGACAAAGATCCTAATGCTTTCCCCACGAGGCAGCTTCTAATTCTCGGTATGCGCGCCTCTCTCTCACCGCCATAATAGCCCCTCCCCTCACCCATGATAATCTCACGAGCGCTAACCACGACTACAGCAATATGTCGCTTTTCGGAGCCGATTGCCTTCAATTCCATTCTGGCCTACACGTTTGTGATGGTCAAGGATTTGGGCATTGCTGAGAAGGATGCTTCACTCTACGCCGGACTGCTCGTCTCGGCATATGCGGTCGCTGAGGCGCTGACCTCGATGGGATGGGGTATTCTTTCGGACCGCGTCGGTCGAAAGCCTGTTGTTCTGTTTGGACTTGTTGGCGTGGCTTTGTCGAGTCTCATTTTTGGGTTGGCCAAGAGCTATTGGGTTGCTCTTCTGGCCCGGTTTGTCGGCGGTGCGTTGAATGGAAACGTTTCGGTCATGCAGACCATGGTCGCTGAGATGGTGAAATTGCCTGAGCATGAGCGTAAGTTTTTCTTTGAGCCAGGATTATCGTGGAGATGCTAACTTTCTCACAGCCAAGGCTTACGCCGTGCAGCCTTTCGTCTGGACTCTTGGCGGCATCATCGGATCCGCGATGGGAGGTTTTCTCGCTCAACCCGCCAAGTTCTACCCTTCAATCTTTTCAGAAGATGGACTGTTTGGGCGATATCCTTACCTGCTTCCTAATCTTGTGTCAGTGGCCGTGGTGGCCATCGCCGTTATTCAAGGACTCTTTCTTCTCGAGGAGACGCTTGTGAAGCCCGGATCCGAGGGCGGGAGTGGCGTTATCAACTACCAAGAAGTCCCTGCCATAGACGATCTCGAATCTATCGATGAGCGCACGCCTTTCCGACGCTCTGCCGTGCGCACCTCCGTTTCTAGCAGCCGCCGACACATGTCTCCCTCCACCAGCCGATCACGACCTCGCTTTGCCGAGTCCAGTCTTGGAATGGCAGTTGAACACGACTTTATCGACCTCCGCCGCTCTTCTTTCGGAACTGTGCACTCCATTGTCCTTCCTCAGGATCTTCTCACACCCCCTAACGAGGAGCAGGAGGACGAGCAGGCCAAGTCCGGTGAACGAACGTTCAACAAGACGATTATGATGCTCATCGTCGCACTACTTATCTTCTCGTATCACCAGATGGCTGCAAGCAGCCTTCTCGCCACGTATCTGCTCGACGATCCTGCTGAGAAACGCGGAGCTATTGACTGGATTGGTGGTCTTGGTTACACCGTACACGATGTCGGCGTATACCTTGCAGTGAACGGAGTACTGGGTCTTTTCATCCAGGCCGTCATCTTCCCTGTGTTCGTTAGCCGCATTGGAGTATGGCATTCGTTTGTGAGCATGATTATCCTGTATCCTGCTTCCTACATGCTCATGCCTTTCCTTTCTGCGTTTGGCGAACCAGTTGTCTCCTTGGGAATATACGCATCGTTGTTGATGCAGAGTTTCTGCGGGTTGATAGTGGCACCCGTAACTCTGATTCTTATTAAGGATGCTACGCCATCTCCTCAGGTGCTTGGCCGAGTCAATGGCTTGGCTATGTCTGGTGCCTGTTTGGCACGTACTGTTGCGCCGCCCCTTGCTGGAGTTTTCTATGCTCTGTCAGGTTCGGTGTCAGCGTGGTTCAGCTGTGTTGTTGTAGCTGTTATCGGAGCAATCCAGCTTTTTTGGATTCCACGAAGAAGTCTTAAGAAGGACGATGTCATGGTGGATAACGCCCTTACCAAGACAGTCACCACTGAATCTCGCCGTGGTCGACGTGGCAGGAACTCTTTGTCATAAAAGGCCATGGGTGTTACGAAAACGCTAGATTCAGTCGATTTCCGAAGACGATCCTCCTAGCTGATGGATGACGGAGTATAGCAATGACTAGGTATGAGCGAAAGGAAGCAGCGCCCTAACCAACCTCGACGACGATAAGTGAGCGGGCATATTTGGCACTCTCGAGACGCCTTTGAAGACGAATACTTTCGTCTATAACGATGCATACCATCCAACACGATCCTTCGCGACGCCCACCGAAACCCGTGGGCTATGTAATCTCTCCTTTGATAACTGTAACTCCCGTTCTCAAAGTATGATATGCGTCAACCCTCATTGATCGACATGAAGCTGAGACACCTTTGTCTATCCCACTTGCGCATATCTCATGATTTCGTGTCGCTTTTCCGTTTCTGCTTTTCAGGGTGAACGATAGTTTCCAAGGCGCAAGGCATCGGTTCCATGATCTGGAAGGTAATGATGCAATCCAAAATTGCTTTATCTGCGAGCAACTACTCAACAAAGTCTTTATGCTAGAGTTCGATTTTCTTTGTCTTTATGTTAGCTTGGAGGGCTTGCAGAGCTTCATGTTGCTTTCTGCAATCCATTATAGCCAATATAGTATGATCATACCATTTCGCGTTATCGGCTGTCTGCTTCAGTGCTTTGATGATTCTCAAACCTTATCACCTTAAAGGCAACTTGTAGGAAAATGCGTTCAGTAATTATACCTAGTACTTGGTATGACTATGCAACATATAAGAGGAATAGAGAGGATGATAGTCTTCTATTAATAGCGAATCATCCACCCCGTGAACCCGCCGTGCAAGGGCATTGGCTGGATAAGTTCAACGGCACGGCACAGAATCACACCCACCATCTTTTCTTCAGCGACAACAACTCGGTTAACCGGCGAATATATCACCTGAATATTATGTGCGCAACTGTCTGCATGGTCCAGCGAAATGTCTCCTCCCTAGCGCGTGAAGCGACAGCGACCCATTCACTGACAAGAAAGAATTCACATTGTCGGTCGTTAAGCATACATCTATTAGCTGTGCGCGTGGTACGGTTGCATTATGGAATGGCCTGACGTCGCCAGAACTTGGGGAAGACGTGGGCAGACAATCGAGATGCAAGGTCTCCAGAAGCCAGCCTTCAAAGTCCCTATACCTGTGTCTAGAAGCCCTGTTGTATGGAAAGACATGTCACTCTCCCATCGCCCTTGGTAAACAACTACCGACATCAGGTTCCAGGCTCAATGTCAGGCCACTTTGGGGTAAATGCGGAGTGAATCGGTGATGATGCGGGGAGTTTTGTTGCGGGGGGAATTGCCTTTTCCAGGCGCATTCCCTTCATCCGAGCCGAAGCACCCTCAGCCCGGGGACCAGCCCGAGAAGGATATAAGTAGATTGAAAGGACTCCGAATTCCCCAGATTCTGTAATTACTCCAAATCATCTCTTATCTGATCAATACATCCATCTATCTACTCACTTTAATCTCCAACATTTTCATCATGAGCTCTTCCATCCAGACTCTCTCCCGCGGTGTTCGAACTGCTCCTCGTGCTCTCCGTGGACTTTCCCAGGTTCGACGACTCAGCACTACCGAGGTCAGCCGTAACCTCGCCAGCACTCGCGACTCTGCCGTTCACGATCCTATCATGGATAAGTTTTGGGGCAACCGTGTCAACGTTTCCGCGACTTCTGCCATCGTCACTGAGACACCCAGCATCTCCGCTACCACTACCAGCCGTGACCCTCCTTTGGGCACCAACGTCTTTGAGCCTTCATCCGCTCCTCGCTGGTCTGGCATTTCCATTTCTACTGGCCGACAGTAGATGAGTAGTGGCCATAACATCGCACACACCACCACAAACAAGGCATTGTCATCTTCTAGATGACTGTCCTAACCCATCGCGTCGGGATTTATCCCACCGAATGACGATATGAAACGTTCCACCACGCCCCGGCATACCATTACAACACCACGGATACCCAGTCTCTTCATGAAATGAGAAGAAATATTCGCAGAAATTTCTATATACCAGAATCGCGTTGAGGTCTCTGAAAGAATGAATCTTGGAGCGAACTATGGCAAGGGATCATTGGATTTTAGCAAGCAAAGCAGCCGCGATTGACCGAGAAGAGTAAAGACTTTTCCTCGATTTGTACATAACCCGGATCTGATTACTAGGCGTTTATAGTTCTAGCAATTGTATATAATGATCGATAATTTATCAAGACTGAATACGCGTCGCCGTGATTGCAAACTTGATGCTGGGATGATCTCCAACGCGCAATGATCCACCATCAACCCCAAGCTTCGGTAGACTTCGGTCTTTATTCCACCGGACCTTCAGAAACTTTCTTGAGGTCCACTTAGCCTCCGATGCGGGCCAAAACCTGGAAGCTGTCGTCGGTCTCCACCGGGACCTAGATTTGGTTCCGAGTCGATCGTGCTGTCTCATTCGAAGTTGGAATCACGGGTATGTCGCCCAAACCGGGTCAACGATTATTCGAACATGTCTTTAAGGTATTCTATAGTTTTTGTATTTCATGAATATTTATACACGTCAACTCCCATCATTAAAACAATCAGGTCAAGTTCTAACCCTACTGAGCTATCTCTACAGGATCCATTGGGAAGCCATCATGAGAACGGACAAAGCCAGGAAGCTGCCTGAGCCTGCAAGCTTGATGGCAGAGTTACCCTCAGCCTCAGCAGACGATGACTTGGAAGCAGGGCTAGAAGTCGAAGAGGGAGAGTCCTCCCCCTTGTCCGTCTTGCTGGTCTCATTCTGATGACCAGAAGCAGAAGAGTCATCGATCAACAAGTTGGAAACGACAACAAAGTTGGAGAACTTCTGTTCCAGGGCATCGTCGCCATTTCCCTCTGCCTTCAGACCCTCGGCTGACTTTCGAAGGACAGGGAGTATGGAACTGGCTGTGAAGGGCGCGACTTGGGTGGCTACTGCAAGCCACCGGTGCGTGAAGCCCTTGTACATGACAATGTCGCGAGGGCATTTTCCTTTACTATTCGCACACGCGATTTCGCTAAAGTCTCCATTCTTTTTAAAGAATGTCTCCAAGGTTGCTGATGCGAGGTTCTCTGTACGTTTCCTCCACTCGTCTGATCCTTCGGTCTTGAGATATCAGTTAGTATGAAACCCTCTAGCATCAAGTTATGTACTTACAAAGTTGTACATAAATGCGGCACCCATGGTCAGCCCTGCCGAATTGGCAGACCACTGGATCTGGTTGATATTTGAGCAGTTCTTGGTGGCCTCTGTAGCTTGAGCACCATCATAGACTGCCCAGGTCTCCTTGTCGATTAGCTCACTGGTCTCGAGCCAGTCCCAGGTCTTTGAGGCATAGTCGGCGTATTTGTCGTTGGATGTGAGTCTAGCGAGACGAGCGCCAAGATTGAAGAAAAGAACATTGGCGAGTGCTATAGACGTCAGTGACTTGAGGCCGAACTTGATGAGCTAACATACTCGATTTGTAACTGAAACCAGCATTGGTCATCATGATTTGCCATCGAAGACCGCCGTCGCAAGTCTTCTGCTCTACTTCTGTGTCCCATCGCGCGCGTTGCTCTTCCCAGACTGCAATGGCGAGGTCGAGCCACTGAGGTTGACCCTCGGAGGGTTCAGGATAGCCATATTCGGCGGCTGTCAGTGCAGCGAAGGCCCAAATGGACTGGTCATCGTTGCCCATGCTCGCTGTGTTGTTGGCTGGCATAAAGTCCTTTCCCTTGCCAACCTGCCATTGGATGCCCTCCGTAACGAGCTTGTTGTAGGTCTTGTCGCCTGTCAATTGCCAATAGTCCACAAATGAACCCATGAAAGCACCCGACTGGTACCAATAATACCCATCTGTTCCCATAGTTCTCTCGGGCAGAAGACCAGGGGTTTGACCGGTCTCGTTGCCCTTGTAGAAACTGATGAGATCCCCAGCCAGACCCTTAGACGCGTCCAAGATGCCATCCTTGCTGTCAAGGTTCATAGACTGGACAGATGCAAACTGTGCCAAAAATAGCACAAGGCCAGCACCCTTCTGGAATACACCCATTGCGTTGCGACGGAAATAAGAAACGAGTGTGGAGAAGACTGATAAGGTTACTGCAGCTTTAGGGATTGGGCTGACACGAAGGTTTTTATCGTCAGACAAAAATTGTCACGCGCTAGGCAGCGCGAGCCAGGCAAAAGGCGCAGTTGAGCTAGCGAAATGAGCGAAGTCATTACCCGGCCGCTTGGACTGAATCCTTCGGGGCTATGTTGACCCAATAACATCGTGAGTATCCAAATTACGACCCAGATTTGCTTATGTCAGATGTTTACCAAGACATGTAATTTTGAGCATCTAATGCTTCAAAGTCTGTATGAAGAATCAGTAGTTGAAATATCATCGATTTCCGAACCGTTTTGATCAAGAGGGTGAGAACAGGCTCAATATGCCTGGGAATGGATGAGGAGGGTTGACAAATACGCCACCAAAGACCTACCGCCAGAGAAATAACATGCCATCAAAGAGAGCAATCAAGGACGCTTGCAAAACAAGCCCTTCAGAAGCGGCGCAGTGATCCGTTGTTGACCTATTGGCAGCCAACAAGACACTCACTCGAAGAGAGTTGTTCCAGTTTCAAGCTCGGCCCCAGGCCTGGATTTCCGCTCGATTCACAAAATTGTTACATTTTGGAAAGTCATGCAAGGCTCGCATAGTTGTCTGATACGAACTGCGCATTCTCATTATGTTTTCGCTAGCGAATGGGGTTAGATCTCACGCGCTTCTCGCTTGGCAGTGTGTTGTTTCCGGCGACTACTGTGTTTGGAATAGTTTATGCCGATCGAGATTCTGTCACTGCTGAGTGTTTCTGTTCCACCAAGGAAATATTTTTACTATGGGATTGTTTGTGAAACTTAAAAATTAGGAACTGCCTTGAGCGTGAGTGACCATGAGCACCTTGCCTCATCCACGACCGCCCACTAGTGAAAAACAAGAAAATGAAAGGAAGAATTGAATCATGTCGGAGAAATGCAGTGTCACATTGAAGAGTAAAGCCCCCTTAGCGCCTCAACAATTATCTTAACCCCATAAGTATTAACTATATAGATACAAGAACTCAAGTTTTAAACAGTGATTGATGCCATGGAATACATCTGGTGGATCTGGGTAGCTTAGAAGCCGCCGAAGCCACCGCTTCCAAAGTTGAAGTTAGGCTGAGAAGGGGCCTGCTGGTTCTCGGCGCTCTCCTGGTTCTCAGAATCAGAGTCTTGGTCCTGGTTCTCATTGTCGGATTCTTTATCATTGTTCGCATCGTCAGAGTCGTCGTCCTTCTTGTCATCATCAGACTCATCCTTGTCACCATCATCGTTGTCGCCGGACTGATCATCACCAGACTGATCGTCACCCTGAGAGCCATCAGTAGAGGTCTCAACAGGGTCAGCAACCTCAGATGCGGCAGGGGTCTCAGAGCCATCGGCAGCAGTGGTAGGGGTAGCAGGGGCCTCAGTAGAGTCTCCAGAGCCGGAACCGGAGCCAGCATCAGAGTCGCAGGTGCCAACCTCCTTGGGCTCACTGCCGTCAGTGACACCCTCGAAAGTGATGCACTCCTTGGGAACGTTGGTGAGCTGGATGCCGGAGATCTTGGCGGTGTCACCCATGTTAGGGTTGATGCCGACGAGGATCTTTCCGTTGCTGGCAGAACCACCAGAGATCTCGACGTGGCGAGCGGGCATCTCCTTGCAGTTACCGCAGCTACGGTAGAGCTTGCCAAAGTCAGAGACCTCGAAGTCCTTGATAATGACGGTACCTCCACCATTGTGCTGGATGACCTTGTCCTCGGCACCGGTAGCGCCGCCACCATTGATGGTAGTTGTCTCGCCATCTTCCTGCTTCTTGATGGAGAAAGCGTCCTCGCAGACGGCGTCCCAGACAACGTTGTTGAGAGTGCAGCCACCGTTGCAGTGAACACCCTCGATCTGGTTGGGACCTGCAACAGTTAGTCCTGGCCGAGGGTGAGAATCACAGGTCAAACTTACCAATGCGGACGTTAGAAAGAGTGGCACCCTTCTCAAGGATGAAGACGGCATCAGAGTCGCCGCCCTCGACCTGACCAGTACAAGAAACACCACGGTCGAAGATAGCATTACCACCGTCGAATGACTCGCCAGCAGCGATGGTCATGGGAGCATCGAGAACACTACTTCCACCAGAACCACCCTCGGTATCCTGACGACGAGAGAGAGACGGAGCACCAGTGATGAGGGGAGCGGGAGCGGCATAGGCACCAATGGCCAGAGTGGCCGCCATGATCACACGGTACTGCATTTTGATGATTGGTAGGAAAGAGTGCTTGGTATGCGATAAAAGATGAGTGAAAAGACAGAAAGTGGTATCAAACCAGTAAATACTTTAGGAACGGTTAATACAAATAAAGAATGACCAAGCACAGCTTGTCGAAAGAGTGAAATAAAATGCAAAGAAAGTGATGATGAGACACAGAACAAAACGGAGACTCAGTGAAGGAGATGTTTTGGAAACTTATAGGTTTGTCACTTCCCGGGAATCATTCGTCAAATCAGTGACAGACTCTCCAGATGGCCCCAGAAGCCAAGTTTCGCTGATCAGATTGCCCACATTCCCGAACTCGCCTTGTCATTCTGAAGATAGGTGGATCATTTCGACTGAAACAACCCACCGTTTGACATGGCAAAATTCTTAATTGATACAGCCCATGCGGCTCGTTTCAAACACGAATATTACCGCCTATCAGAGGCAAATGCTTTATGAAGCACCCCTGCAAGCAAATGAGACGAAGTGTCGATCACTGGCCAGTTTTTGAAGAAACTCCCGATGCTGAAACGTGACCCCTGACTAGGGTTAAGCTTAACCGCGCGATCTTACCTCTGGCGTTCTTCGCCGAACTTTACTTGGAAAGGTTGTTGTTATGCTTATAATAGGGCAAAAAGCTTCTTTCCGGTCTATTTTAAGGTCATCGAATTGCAGCAGCTTTAGCTGATATGCCAGCTGTTTTGCTGGCAGATAGAATCGAGCGTCACGGTGAACCACAATTGTATGGCGGCCAACTTCTTTACGCGTATTCCACGGCCTTCTGTTCTGTGTCTCCATCTATTTCCGGACATTAGACTGATCTACGCAGTATTTGAGGCAACATCCTGGTGCGGGCCATGATTGTCGAGGGCCGCTGCGGTGATATTGGTGGATAGCTGCATGTCTCAGGAGGCCCAGGGACGCGACTATCATCTCCATAAACATGTTTAACCTTGCAACTTGATAAGCCCTTTCATCTAGAAATAACCTGAGGCAACAATTCATCTGGTTAAAAGTTGTGTACTACAACCGTAGCTGTTTCCCGCAACCGCCATGCTGACCTTGCCCAGCCATTCTTGTTGACTTGAGAAAGCAATTCGACAGGGCTAGAAGATCGCAAGCGTGCCAGGTTTGGCAGTGAATTAACTTTTGGCATTCCCTGAGCTCTAGTCCCGATTGCGTCTCCTCCGCTCGGCAGCAGCCAACACATCACGATCTACCTCTATGTTTACGAAAACCCAAATGGCCACAGCATAACATGCCTGGCTGACGAAGAACGGCATACCGAGAGCCATGCCGCCAATCCCGAGACCGCGGACCCAAAGTGCTGCCATCAAAGGTGCCCCTAAAAGCGAACCAACAGTCTTTACCAGCATGACAATAGAGAAAATGTGAGGCTCAGGATCGGACGAGTCGGAAGAATGAGGCGGCGAGATGACAGGAGATTTAAGAAGTGATAGAGTAAAGATAGGAAGGGCAGAACCAAGAGCGTAGACAAACATCGAGGGAATCAACATCCATATCTCGCTCGCAATGGCAATGCCCAATGCGCCAAATACAGATGCAACAAGGCAGTACATAGCGTTCCTGATATTTGACTTGTCCGCTACCTCTGATGCGTCTTCGTGTTGAATCTGGTGTGCGGACCGTAGAATCTTGGGAATCACAATGGTAAGTAACGTAAAGTTGACGATTGCTTTCCCAGATAAGAGATACCCAGCGGAAGCAAATGTCCACTTGTAACGCGCAGATATATACTGAACAAGAAGTTTTGTGTCTGAGCTCGCAAGGGATGTGAGCATGAAGCTGAACAGTAACAAGCTAAAGTTCTTTGGGTGGCTGACGATGATGGTCTTGATCGTCTGAAGACGGTCAATGACAGACTGAAGCAGTGGCTCGTGATGGGACTGGGCTTTGATACGAGGGGACGAGAGGAGAGGTTCATGTTGGCTCTCATCATCACCATTGGTTCCTTTGTCCGTATTTCCCTGCACAGGTAGCATCTGTATGGTAGGGACAGCCAATGATAGCAAGGATATGCCGAGCCAGAACGGTAGCCATAGCGATAAGGTCATGGTAGATGAAGCCAGTGCAGGCCCAAGTAAGGCCACGACATAAGACACCGAGCTCATGTATCCGAAGTAAATGGCTCGTTGAACATGGTCGTCCGTAAAGCTCGAGACAAGACTGTAGGTAAGAGAGTTGAAGACACAATCTCCACCAAGGACTGAGAGCACCGGGCCGATCATGATGGCCTTGGTTGGGAGAAGGGTATCGAAAGAGCCGACCATGATAGCCCATAGCAACATAAAAGCACGCGAAAGAAGGTTGAGTCTGAGGATCGTCCGACGGCCCCATTTCTCAGCCAGAAAGCTAAGGGGAATAGTCATGACAAAGTCTTTCATCGCATTAGCAGGCTACGTGCTATCGAGCACATGAACGACTTACCTCCGGCGACCCAGATCGTCTCCATCACGCCCTGGATCCGACCCAAGTCTTTCTCTATCTCGCGAATCTTGCACAGCTTCTCGTCAACGCTGCCACCGGGCTGGATCTTTGACGGATCATTCTGGCGGTAGTAGTCTACGCAAAGACGCCTCTCGATCAATCGATTTGAAGGCAGTTGATACAGGCTCATTGACAGGTTGACAAAGAGGCATAGGGTTAGCACGGAGATTACCGGCGCGACGCGTTTGCGAGATCCAGGCCGCGCCGGCATAGGACTGGGCTGACGCGCGTGCTCCTCCATGTTCTTTGATTAGGAGAAATTGAGTTTAATATTATACTGAGTTCATCATTGTTATTTTGCGAACTGAGATACTGGGCGAGGTTTTATCATCATCTTCAATGGACAGTTCCATCAAAGACCGATGCCAATCTTATCAGCAGACGGGCACGTGTGATAAGGAATTCCTTTATCGCCCAGCCTTATCTTATCAGATAACGTAGGCCTCAACCAGAAGTTGCTCCAGACGTTCCAGTCTTGACGGCGCCGCCATCATGAAACTGAGTATTTTTGACCATTTCTTTCCGCTGGAAGTTTGCCCGCGACATGGCATGTTCTCGTATGTACCAGATACCAGCAACGCTGGCACCGGGTCCAAAACTCACAAACGCCAGCAAGATCCAGAGTGCTGCAGTGACTACGTGTATCTTGGCTCGGCCGACTCTTTTCAAATCCCAGATAGCTTGGACCGCCCACACATACGAAGCTAGGAAGTATACAAATAGCCCAGTCTGTTGTGCAGCTTGTATGTGGAGTGGTCCCTCGAATATAGCCGGTCTACTGAAGTTGACTAAGGTGTTGGGGTCAACGTTGCGAACGGCTTGCGTTATGGCAAACCAATGCCACAAAGCGCCGAAAAGTCCAGCAGCCAAGTATATTCTGCCCAACATCTTGAGTTCGACTTTGAGTGTTTTGTTTGGATCCAGTGAAGTCTGATAGCTGCCAAAAAATCCTAATATTGTGATTAATACGGGAACCAGCAAGGACCAAAATGACTTGCTGAATTGCATTTACTGGGGGAGAAAGGTGTCTGATAGGACAAGACTGATATGAATTGCTTCAGCTATCACGCACGCGGTGGGAATATGCCTGACGTGTCGTAAAGGAACGAATCTTCTGAGAGGCCACCAATATGATTCGACATCAGATATCAAGGTGTAGATGAGATAGTATAACGGCATGGCGACTCCGATTCCGGCGTATTGAATCAGAATGAGCCATAAGACAGGCCTGAACACGATCAGTCTCCACGTCGCTTGCCCAAATAAAGATGTCTTACAGTCCAAGAGGCGTAAGTTTGTTTCTTCCTCTATAGCCTTCGATCATGATGATAGCGACCGGCTGGATTAAATAGCCAAATGCGTAGAGCTTCAAAGGCTCAAGAGACGATATCCAAGCCATGGCCGCCCAAGAGAGAGGAAATTCATACAAAGTTGATCGGTCGCCAATAATATTGTTGGGGGAGTGATCCGAGGCAAATCCATCGGTTGCAGTAGGACCATATTTGCCTGCGGAGACTGCAACAACTGCGAAAATCATATAGGTCATCATTAATACCCATTGTATCCTGCCTCTCGTCCTTGGCTTGCAAAGCAGTTCCTGTTTGTATGGTATTAAGTTCTCATGGTGTTCCACTGGTAACATATCCAGCATTTCTCCACCAGGATGTTGAGAGCAGTAGCCAAGAGTTACGACTTGTTCATCTACCAGCGGAAGCAGATGGATCGCCATAAGCTTTTTCAGAGGCGTATCAAGTGCTTCTGTGTTCGCACGGTTATGAGAATAGCTATGGTTGAGTTCCAGCCTGGGTTTGCGGCGAGACTGGACATCTGCAAACATGGACTCAACTTGGACGGTGGTCAGACGTCCTGAAGGGCTCCGTTTAAGGGCTTTTACAAGGTTGTTGGTCAGTAAAGCCACGCTCTCAACGGCAGCGTTGCCCCCTTGGCCGCCCACTGGATGAAACTGTTATATGCGTCAGGTGGGTGCATATCGTGTATTCTCTGGAACCTACCTTGTGCGCTGAGTCGCCCGGAGTGACGATTCTGTCAAAGTGCCACTGCTTGTAGACATACTCCACCAGTGGAGTCATGACAGCACTCACTTTGTTTTCAAGAAGTGTTGCAAACTTCAGGTTAGGCAATATGTTGTCGTCAGCAGCTTCGGACAGCGACTTTTGGAGATTCTGCTCGGTATAACGTGGAATAGCTTTGCCGTGAAGCTTTGCCGGGAGCTTTTGGAATCGAAACCAGTAAACTCGCCCTTGGGGGCCTCCAGTAACGAGATACGAAGAGCTGTTCCTGAATACGCAATGTAGATCGCCTGGGTTTATACCAGGACATGAATTAGAGATACCGAAGATGCAGCTGTTCTCGCAGAGAGGTGCTATATCCGTCAGCCAGTGCGTTGATATGTTTTGATCGTATCTTGACTCACCCTCGTGCTCGTTCGGGTCAAAGAGGCCTGGTGAAAGCCTGCCAGCTAGCTTCCACATCTCAGAGCGTACTGTACTGTGCACGCCGTCTGCTCCAACAAGGATGTCACCAGCGATAATCGTTGCGTCTGAAGTGACTGCATGAACCCCGCCATTGACCAGCTCAGTCCTGACAACTCGCTTGTTTGTCAGGATTTTTGACTTGTGCTTTATGTTGTTGTAGAGGATTTTAAGAAGCATCTGTCTGTCGAGGAAGACCATTGGGTATCCATGTCTTGAGTACTATGGTCAGTCAAAGGAGGTCGACGACACGTGAACGTACTGACCTCTCGACAAGGCGCTCGTCCATCTCTGGATGCTGAGCGAGAATTTTGCCATTTGTGTCTCGAAAGTTGAAAACCTGTATAGGAGGCGCAATTTCCATGACTTTTTCGTATAAGCCGAGCTGGTCTAGGATGCGATTTCCATGAGGCAGTAGCCCGATGCTAGCTCCGACCTGAGGCGCTACAGTGGGATAAGCCTCTAGTACCAGAAAATCGATGGCATTAGCCTGGAGCATGTTTGCCAGGCTAAGCCCAGCAACGCTCGCGCCGACAATCACAACTCTGAAAGGACGTTTGTCAGCCATGGCGACTGAGATTGTTGGAGAGCAATGAGTTGTTTGCAAAAGTTGTTGGTTGAGCTGACCGTGTCCCAACAATTCAGGACCTGCCTAATCGCGTACTTTACGCGTACCCGGCCCCTCACGCTCTATCTCCTCGTCCAGGGTAAATCCCTTGATCATTTAGATAAGGCTGCGGCGCGAATAATTGGAAAGTCAAAGAAGTCACTATTTGATTCAGACCGCCTCTATTTTCTCAAGGTTCTCGTCTCCTTAGTGTAGTTTTACCCAAGCACTCAGTTTGTTACGTGCTTTGTTTGGAGCGCAAAATATATCAACCGTCTTCTGCATCGACAATCCAGGTTCTGCACAAATAACCCGACATTGATTGGGATATCCAAGTCTGTAAATTAACATATAATACCCACACAAATAATCATATATGCAGTCTTCTGAAAGTATTGCCTGTTTGTCTTTCTGGTTTGCTGCACACGCGTCTCACAGCAAATATTTTCATGATGCTTCCGATGACGGCGGTCAATCCATTGGTTCTTTTAGTGGGTAATCAATTGTGTTCAACCATGCGCGCTGAAGAGTTTCCTTCGGCATTTGGATCCTCTCTCTACTGATAAAGTCATCTCCTCGGGTTTATTAGTCTATGCATAGCTAATCTCCATGTTTATTCCCCCGTGGAGGCCCCGGATCAAGGTTCAACCACTGAATTCGGGGAAATTGGGGTCACGCATAACTCCCCCAACGCAACTGACGTCAAGGGTCCTCTTAGATGCCATTGATAACGCTTTCATTGATCAGCTAGACGTGCCGGTACCCGATTTTGGTGTCACCCTTGAGCTTTGACGTGGCCCATCCAAGCTTTTATCCCTCTGGCGAAGAAAAGACTCATACCCTGTGGGGTAAAGGTTTTGCCGGAGGTTCAGAGACGCCTGGAGATTTTTGTCTTCGCGCTGATCTCCGGATGGTCCGGGGTCTGGGTATTGGACGGGGATAGTGGGGGTTACGCGAGGTTGAGGTCCCTTTCTAGGCCTTTTCCAGAGAGGTTTACTGGTTCTACAGCGGTAAATGGCTTGTTCTTGGCGGTGATAGTGGATGTTGAGGCTCAATTTGAGGCTCAAATGGCTTGGAAGCCAAGAGCCGTTAAAGCCGCCCTTCCGTAAGAGGCGTCAACGCGATTCAGGAACAGATTCTTTGACGACACAACTTTGCCGATTTTACCAATCATTTAAGCTCATTAAGCTCAATCGAAATTACGTGAATGAATTGATCAGATAGCAGAAGCACACCGACGACAATCTCATCTCGTTGCCCCATACGGGGAAAACGCTCGTCCGGCCCGACTCATTTGCTCCATCGACTCCAGCGCCCCAGAGCAATGTGGGCATCTCTGCAACGTAGCGCATGGAGGAGAAAACTTTGTCAGGATGGGGAAGAACAAAGACTCACCACTTCAAAGTCGGGGCCCCGGATCCCACTGATTCCTATAAAGCTCTTGATCTGGAGTCGTTTTGTTGTCTGGACAGCTCCTCTGCTCGAATAACTCACGGACACACTGATCTTGTAACCATGGGTATCCTCACTCTTGCTGAAGATAGGCCGACGCCGCCTTCGGTGTACAACTGGCGCATTTATGTGCTTGCTGTTGTCGCGTCGTGCGGTTCCAACATGATCGGTTATACGAGTGCCTTTATCGGAACAACTATTACGCTTGATTCATTCAAGAAAGAGTTTGGGATTGATACCAAGACTGTCGAGGAGCGAAACTTGATCAGTGAGAACATTGTATCGCTTTTCATTGCTGGTGCTTTCTTCGGCGCGCTTCTCACGTACGTTATGAGCCACTGGGTTGGCCGCAAATGGTGTCTTGCCATCGCTTCCGCTACCTTCACCCTCGGAGCTGGTCTCCAATGCGGTGCCGACTCTAGCACTGGCCTAGGAATTCTATACGCAGGTCGTGTCCTGTCAGGTCTTGGAACTGGTTTTGCAAGCAACATCATCCCGATCTACATTTCCGAGCTGGCACCTCCTGCTATTCGAGGTCGTCTGGTTGGTCTGTACGAACTTGGCTGGCAGATTGGTGGCCTCGTAGGATTCTGGATCAACGTGAGCCAAGCCTTTATCCCTTTACATATTGCACGCTTGCTAACGTTGGGATAGTACGGTGTCCAGAAGCACATGCCCGAAGGCCATCAACAATGGATCGTCCCCTTCGCCGTCCAGATCATCCCGTCAGGTCTTCTCTTCCTCGGAACTCTCTGGCTTCGCGAGTCTCCTCGATGGCTGTTCCTCAAGGAACGCAGATCACAGGCTATGGAGAACCTTTGCTGGATTCGACAGCTCCCACCCACCGATCTCTACATCACCGAAGAGGTATCAGCCATTGATCACGCTCACGAGATCCAGAAGTCGACTGTTGGCATTGGACTTTGGAAGCCTTTCCAGGCTCTCAAGGATCGACCAAACATGATGTGGCGTCTCTTCCTGGGATGCATGCTGTTCTTCTGGCAGAACGGCTCAGGAATCAACGCCATCAACTACTACTCCCCAACCGTGTTCTCCGTAAGTTTACAACCACGGTCGCGTTTCTTACTAGTACCAATCTAACCTTTCACAGAGCATTGGAGTTCAGCATGATACTGTCAACGTAATGACAGGCATCTTTGGTGTCGTCAAGGCTGTGATGACCTTTGTCTGGCTTCTCTTCCTTGTCGATCAACTTGGTCGAAGAAAGCTTCTGCTTATTGGTGGTATCACTGGTTCCATCTGTATGTGGGTGCTGGGCGCATACATTTATGTCGTCGACCCTACCAAGAATCCCCAAGATCATTTGACTGGCAGTGGTATTGCTGCTATCGTATTCTTTTACCTCTGGACTGCGGTCTATACCCCCACTTGGAATGGTACCCCCTGGGTAATCAACTCTGTAAGTCTTGCATTCCCAACTATTCTGCCATCATCTAACTAGTTTCAAGGAATTCTTCGATCCCAGTTTCCGATCCCTTGCCCAAGCCTGCACTACTGCCAGCAACTGGCTGTTCAACTTCCTTGTCTCGCGATTCACAGAGCAGATGTTTGCTGCAATGGGATACGGTGTCTATATGTTCTTTGCGACTCTGTCGTTCTTCGCCTTCATCTTCGCTTTCTTCCTCATTCCCGAGACAAGTGGAATTCCGTTGGAGCAGGTTTACAGACTCTTCAAGATCAAGCCAATCTGGAAGGCAGACAAGATCCTCAAAGAGCAACTAAAACAGGAGGAGCAACAATTCAGATCCGATGTCAAGGGCGAAGTGAGCCAGTCCGAGAACCTCGAGGACGTCAGCGATAAACGCGGTGAAGTATGAAAGCTATTGAGAGATAGAAATGATGGTTTATGAGAAGAACAGATATAGTTATAGACATAAAACGGAAAGAGAAGTGCGATAAAATATAAATATCGCGAATGATTTGTATTTTGATGATTCAGGGCTACTTCCTAAGGCATTGAGCTGATAACTGACGTGGCTCGGAACACCCTCCAGAAGCTTCTCCTTCCTACTACCTACTAAGAGACCATAAAGCCGTGCATCTTTGTAGTTGAGACTTGTGGCTAAGGGCTTATACCACCACAGAGAACTAGAATTTGCCTTTCTTGGCCACTAGACCATCTCCATTATCGACCCTCCACATGCCCGAGGTTCTAGGGAATAACAAGGAACATTGAAGCTCTGATGGAAATTTCGGCATCGCAAAGGGACGTCAGCTGCGACGCCTCCCAAAACCAATTCCGATACAGGAAACTAAAATGCCAATATGACCTAACATTCCCAAAACTCCATTAGTTGGTTCTTTCAGCTGCAAGCTGGTATTGCCCAAGATGCTGAAGACTATACCCACTGACCGGTGTTTCCGGGGCCTAACCACTAGTCTAGTTGACAAAAAGGCAGTAATGCTAGTAAATTGCTATATATAGTAAACAAAGGGTATCAAGTCTATTCAAGCTGCAGAGTCTAAGGTTTAACCACCAAAATGCATAACAACGGTCAAGTCCTTTCTCTAATAGAAAGGGACTTGAAGCCATTGATTAAATCGCTGGTGGGGCTGGATTCTTGCAAAAGTCCTGCTACAGACCCATCAAACTGAATATGTGGTATCTGGAGTTGTAGATTACGGGGGGGTAAAGCGATGTCGTTGCTCATGTGACGCAGCTCATTAAGCATCTTCAACGCGTCTGGGTCGACAACCCCTGTATCAACATTTGCCTCCGCGTGAGACAAGTCAACGTTGGCCCTGGTTCCCTCTTGTCCTCCTGAGATACCTGCCAAGATCTGAGACTGCCTTGAAGGAATGTGGCTATCGAGCTGTGACTCCAGCTGATCCTCTAATGGCAAGTGTCTTGATGAGCAGGCGTACCTGCGATCCTTTCCACAACGGAGCTCTATATCTCTAAGAGCTCTCAAGACCATACCGGCAGTATATCGATTAGACTGATTCGGTACTAGCATCCCTTTGCTGATGAGATCTAAGAAGTCACATATCGAAGGAGCACACAAGTCATGGTCCTTGAGACCCTGAATCATCTATGACAATGAGTTGTTAGCCCATGCTGTAGGATTGATTCTGATATGATTCTTACTTCCATAACCGCCTTTTTGACCTCCCCCCGGATGACACTGTTTCCGATTGGTGTGTACGCGGCTGTAGAATTTCCTTCCGTAGTCACATTGTAGAAAGTATCGCTATGATAATTCCCAGTCCTGTTCCGACGATGATCTTCCTCTAGTCTGCTGTCTGAGAAGGTCTTGACAGAGCCATTGTCCCTCATCAGAAACACAGACGCATGCTCTAAAAATACGCAACCAAGGGACCAAATGTCGTATCTGGCTCCAACCTCGCCGCTTACTTCACTCTCTGGTGCTTTGTAGGTTTGTGTATAACCCTTGATGCCAGCCCATGACGCATGGGACTTGGACTGTGACGTGTTGAACTGAGTAAGACCAAGATCGGCGATGACTAGGTGATCTTTCTTATCCCCTTGATAATCACTAAACCAAAGCAGATTTTGCGGCTTTATATCACTGTGCCGTCCGTACTTTCCAGCCAGCGCGACGTGAACTATTTCCTCCATAGTGCTGGCAGTGTAAGACGAGCGTTGCTCGTGAAGGCTACCCAAGCTCCGCACAATACCGGCGCATTGGCGGAAGAACCAACACGCGTCTTCGTAGATATCAGGGCGGTATAGGCTTGGCATTATTTTCCATAGATCTGTCAGATCTCCATCAGCCCATTCGAAAACGAGGTAGTAATAGTCGGCCCGGCGAAAGGAGAAAAGAAGCCGATGAAGGTGTTCTCTGTCTGAGAGCTTCTTGATGACCAACCGCCTTGCTAGAGAGTCTGCCTCACTCGGGTGGTCTATTGAGCTGTGCTGAACAGCCTTGATAGCGAAATACTTTGGCTTCGGGTATTTACCCCGGTACCACAAGTGTGACGGCTCGATAGAGACCTTTGTGACTTTGCCATACCCTCCGGACCGAATTTCAGGTGGCTCAGAATCCACGAATGGTAGCACAAAATCTGCAGGGAGGCGAAAATGATCCATGAACTGCCCTTCCTCGTCGATGGTGCAGAACAGACTGCATAGTTGCATCTGCTTCATAGTAAAGTATTCCGCTTGGGGGTAGGACCAAGTCCAATTCCTTGAAGGTTCTACCTCATTCTTCTCCCGGTCGTATAAAATAGGCTGCTGCCCCTGTCGCTGAACGGTAAGTGGAAGCTGACTATCTTCTACCTTAGCATTGACAAAGTCTAGTAGAAAGTCAAGTCCATTCACCAATATCAGTGTAGCCATGATCTTCAATCTTCGTGGTTCGCCATCAGCCCCATATACCTCGTTGACAAGGCGTATCAAAGCTTCATCCGCGAAACTTTGATTTAGTATCTTTTCAACATTCCTTGGGCTTAGAATCCAAAGGAGCTGTCCAAGAGGTATAAACTGTTGCTTACCAGTATGATCAATGGCGGGTTTCCTGCAGGCATTCATCAGCGCCTCCCAGACAGAGGATACGTCGACGTCAACCATTGGTGTCTCCGAATCCTGAACATCTCCAAACATAGCGGGAGAAAGTCTATAGGAAACTAATGATTCAAGCCATTTTCTATGACCCATATCAGAGATACTCCGAAACGTTGATGTGCTTTCTCTCTGAGATAATACTGAAATATGGATAGACCCTTGCCCGATCCCGGGTTTCAAGTCGATTTCGGATCGAGATGGCGCTTCTCCCCAATTGGGGATACCCGGAAGCTCATGGTGAGATGGCGTTGATGAGTTGGGTAGCTGTTGACTTTGTGATGCATTGCGGCTTTCTGCCTTGGTTCTTCCCCTCACTCTTCGACGGCGTCTAGAAGGGTTGACCATACTGTCAAGCATGGAATTCAGATACAATTACGATACATCTCAGGTCAGGTCAGGAGACGATACGCAGCCCATATTATTGCTTATGATCTCCGAAAGGTGAGTTTTCCCCCATCATTTCAACCGAGCCCGATTTCTCTTCAGCACGCATTTGAGAAATATAAAGCCCTTCCTGAGCTGCGGCTGAGACCCCTGGTTGAGACATTTGGGCTTGCATATGGCCAGCCAATAGACACATAGATAATTCGAACAAGACTTCTGGCCCCCAGAACGGACATTGGCCAGGACAATGCCACAGCGGTTAGAATGCTTGATCTGGAGCGGCCTGTGCCGCCACCTCTTCGTTATCAACTTCGCGAATCACCTTGCGCAGTGCCATCGCATGCTTCTAGCACCCTGCTCTAGCCTGATAAGAGAACACCTGCAGCCAGGGTTGAAAATAACAGGCAGCAGCTATTGATAGTGGCTGCCCAGGTCCAGAGCCTGATTTACCAAGGTGTGTCAGATGGAGGCCACCCAGAGAGGCCTCTAGGCACAGCCCCCGCCTCTGAGGTTGCCTTGGCTGCCTTTTTTCCAGTTTTTCATTTCTGAGTCATATCGCGTCCGTGATCAAGTCTTTTTAAATCAGCCACTTCCGTGTTTCCTCTCCGACTTCCCTTTCAAGCATATTTTCATCTACCCGTTGACGGCCGACTCCATCAATATCTATTGTCTTGCGCTCAGCATGCCTGGGAAAATACAACAGCAATCGAATGGGCACGGAGTGACCAGCTCATCATACGATACAATTCGCATCAATGCAAAGGACGTCAGCCCACAAAAGCTTCTCGCCATCCTCGAACGAAGTCTCCCCAGAAACAAGTTCTCTGTCGAGATGCAGCAAGATATATACACCATACGATGGGACCGCGACTCTTTTAGACGTGGGATGTGAGAACATACTGTTCCACGCAAAGCGTCTTCCTACGACCGTCAGAAAAAGCTCCTCACACGAATGAGCAAACCAAACCTACATACCATTATTCATAGCAGTCTGGGGACATGGAACCTCTTAGACTAGGCATCAAAATCATCACATATATATAGAATCATAGCAATTGACAATGAAATGTAATGGATTCAGCGAATAACTTGAATCGTAATTTAAGGAAGCGATAACTAGTAAATCACGACGTCATCGCCATCCATTGCGATGTTATGTTCGAGAAGCCAGGCCACTCCAACTCGAACATAAACCCTTGCCTGCTCTGGTTCGTCTTCAGATAAGGTAACAAGGAGAACGTAGTATACCTGGACCCTTGATTCTCGTTTTTTGTCTTTACCAAGAATAACCCCGCGCAAGGAAGGCAGTTCGAGCCCTGATTCTTCATCAAGTTTGACTTTATCGTGCATATCCAGCTTGTCCAATTTAAGATCTCTGGCAACTGCTTTCAACACAGTCCTCGTGTTGCTTGCGCCGGTTTCCTCGCCATATCGAAGCAAGCAGTCTGTACTCCATTGGACCTTGTCGAAAGGTATATTCGCATAGGTGATCGGACCTTCATATGCCATCCATGACCAAGAAGGAACCTCATGGTTATCTCGGAACATGATTCTTCTCAGAAAGGTATTCTCAGGTCGGGACCAGAGCAGGCTTCTCGCCAGGTACTGCTCGAAGACACCAAACTCGCCGCGAGTCTGGAGGACAGATGAAAGGTGTTGCTCCAGACCTAGGATAGCCACTGGACGGTCTGACATGTAGCTGAAATTGAGCCTACAATACCTCTCGTAAAGGTTCTGGAATAGAGTGATTCGTCCACCTTTGTAGTACTTCAGTATGGCCTTCGGGAAATCCGAGTCTGCGAACAGAGCTGACTGCGGACTGACAAGAGGAATCATTAGATGGAACATAAGTAGCAATCAGTAATAACGAGTACTTACTTTGACAGTTTAAAGAGCCGCTCACAATGCAATCCATTTCCACATTCCCAGTAAATTTGTGTCTTGGTGAAGTGCAGTGTCCTTCTAGACAAGGCCCGCTCTTGCATCACCCAACCGCGCGTATTCAGGGGTGCTGACTCTAAATCTCTGTTACAATCTTCCATAAATTCCGAAATATGAATCATGTCGCCACCGGGAGTTTCCATGGTCGCATAAAGTGTCGAGTTGAGCTTTGGAGTAAGAAACCCCTCGTTCGAGGCCGCTGCTGATGTAGCTGCGATTGTGCAATAGGCGTTGCTGAAAACCTGTCCCATTCGGGCAGCTTCTCGTCGCCAGTCTTCTGGGTCATCTTGTATGATGCATAATGAGTCTATCCATAGGTATGGGATATTGAGTGCTCTCGCGACTCTAATGGCTTCCTGGAAATTGAGAGGCAGTTGTTTGTGAGGTATCTCACCGCAGAATTCGTTGATGTTGCTAGTCAGGGTGGACAGGCTCGTATTGCCTCCCCAGCAGTGGCTAAGAGCAAGATAACGTAGAAAGCCAGAATCTTTAATATCCTCCAAGTGTTCACTCGACTCACCCACATAAATCAGTCTAGTGGGCATCTGGGCAGCACGGCTGCCAGAGGATGCGTCTCGTGTATGGCCGTGCTCATTATCACATACATGGAGCCACTCTTGAACGAGGCGATACCGCTCAGGGCTTTCTGGAGGGGACAAAGTTGGATATCCCACTTGAATTGATCCAAGGTCGTGAGCATTATGGGCTAAGAGAATAGTCAGTACGTCGGCTGTGAGTCATAGTGAAAACGTACCAGGATCGGAGAACAGGGAAAGGATTGGGGGCCCGTCACGCCCATTCAGATTGAGTGTAGAGCCGTTCCGAACGCATCGCAATTCCTGATCTTCTTCAAGGCCAATCCTTTGTGAAACGGTGTATAGAAGATTACACAAGTCACAAGTCGAAGCACGAGCTTGAAAGTCCCTCATTATGCCAGACATTGTAGCATCGGGCTCCCAAATGCGAACTATTGAACATGAGCCGCACAATCGACTTTTGTCTGCTGGGATGGGATTGGTAATCTTGGAGAAGAATTTCTTTGCAAACTCATTGTCTGGACTGACTGTCCATTGATTAAGGAGCTTGGCGCTTTGCTGTTCTTGTTAGTATACACCGCGTACTAAAGAATGAGTATGGAACATACCCGCTAATAGGTTATTGTAAGTATACAGACTCAACATGAACTTTTTATGATGCACTAACAGTCTCAAAAATAGTTAATAAAAGAGGAAAACAGTTCAGTGCACGGGACTTCCTGATACGTACATTCTATATGCCGACACATCAAGTTCTTCATCAGCTCTTCTACTCTCTAGCAAGGGACCTAACGTTTTAACTCACATACTACCTTGCTGTCAGCCATCAAGCTCAAAGCACTAGTTTCAGATTATTCAACATACAACCATAGCAGCGGTATGACCCGAAGGAACAGCCGTAGTATTCAGTCCCTCGTTTTGGATGGCAGATGGCTCAGGAGCGCTTCGACTCTCGGCGTTGCTTGCGTCTTGTGGACCTTGACCGTGTTGACGATGGTCGGACTCGGCGGCCTGCTCGGCAGTCAGGCCTAGCGGCAAATCAATCACGTTCCTTGGTTGGAGATACTCACCGTAACTATCTCTTATATCTTGCAATTCCTTGTGAACGTCCGACGCACTACTGCGGTCTTCGCTTTCAACAAGGAGCATTTGCTCCAGCACCAAGGCCAGAATACGCTCGACGGCCTTGTCGCATGGGGTGTCCTTAATAGCGTCCTTCAGGCTCTGTATTCGTGCTTTAACATTGTCGTCAAGGTCTTCGCGTGCAGAGTCCCAGAAACGTCTGTCCCTTTTCATAGATCGGTCGAATTCCTTGTACTTTTGCCGGCCCAGTTTGGCCCATATGAGAAACTCGATGAAGACGCAACCAAGAGACCAAATGTCGAACTTTCTTGATAGTCTTATGTCATCAGATCCTTCTACAGGCTCCCCGTCATCTTCAAACAAGAGGTCAAATTCAGGAGGGCTGTATCGCCTCGTGGTAGCCTTGGCAGTCGTCCCATTCAATCGCCTGCTTGTTGCCAGGATGTGAAGCTTCGACAGTCCAACGTCTGTTATCTTCAGGCGGTAGCTACCAGACTTCTCAGGGAACAGCAGAATGTTAGCAGGCTTGAGGTCACCATGTCGATATCCCTTTTCCGCCAACAGAGTCAACGCGCTGCAAAGTCCAACCATTTGATCCAGCATCCATATGATAGCAGCCATGCCCTCGTTAGAATTGCTTTTCAAGAAGTTATACAGATCTCCACCCTTCGCCCATGGGAAGAAGAATAAGGCCTGCTTTCCTCTGGTACAGGCGAGAATTGCTTTGACAAGATGATCATGATCCAGCAGCCGAAGAGACGTCAAATTAGTCATCTCTTTGTTGACATATCTGATTTGGTCTTCACTCTCCAGCTCCATTTTCTTCATGGCCATCGAGTGCTATATCATGTTAAATCAAACATGTTGAAGAGTCGGACCTGGCGAACTTACTTCTATCTGCTCTGGAAGATGTGCAGGGTGCATTTTGATCTTGGAAACGGAACTAAAGCCAGAGATAATAGCAGCGCCTTTCTCGACCAACGGCAGAGGAATACCTTGCTGTAGCACATGTTCGAACTCTCTCTCAAAGATAGGGGCCAAGAATGGCCATTGCTTCTGTGCAAAATAGTCGACATCTCTATAATGGATTCCTGCTCCGAAGGGAGCAGTAGTCCAGTCTGAATCTTTCGCCCTTTTGATTTTGTACCCTTCACGTGTCCATAGAACCTCTATAGGAAGATGGCCGTCAGAAAAGCCATCGGATAAGAACTCGCCAATACAGTCAAGCATGTCGGCTCGAGCTAAGATAAGGAAGATGATCTTCGCAGGGCGACGTCTATCAAAAATCCTTTTCTTCAAAACATCCTGATTTGGACAATTTCGATCCTTTAGGATGTTGCTGACGCACTCTTTCGATGTTAACAATTTGATGGTAGTAGTCGAGATGAATACCTCATCGCTCGAATTTTCCTTCTCCGCCTTCTCGCACTCATCCAAGAAACGGTCTAGGGTCCAAGGCGTCGCAACCATGGCTGATTCAGTTGATTTGACGTAGTATGTTGGGGCTGTAGATAAGACGGGACCAAAATGTAGATGTTGAATGAAGATCATGGTGTGAATGGGATTCAGACAAATTATACCTTGTGTTTCTGGATGGTGAGCAACACGCATCAAGTAGACACTTTCAACCGCATAATGCCTTACCATACAACACAGCCTAATTGTGAAATAAACCTATCATGAGGGCTTTTTCAGGCTCCCTTTGCATTTTTCAACCGTAGTGGTGCTGAAGTCAACGTCATAATTTTGACGTCTTTTTAGCCTGTTTAGTCGCACCCATGACTTTGCTTGGGCTATGCTAACATCAGCTGATATGCATATTGGCCAAGGCATCAAGCCCCTCCTCTCGTTGCCTCATCTGAGATTGTCGTTGAATATCGTGTTTGGGTACTATACAGTGGAGTATGGTAATGACTGTGATATTCAGCAAGTCTGTTGCGAACTCAAATTATGGTCTATTATATACTAGATCTAATTATCTATTGTTAATTAAGCCGCCGCATACGCTTTGCCGAATGGCTCCAACTTGACTCCTTCAATATCAACGTATCCGTACTTTGACTGATCATCATTATGCGCCATACCCTCACCCCACTTCTGCATAGATTCTTCAAAGATTCGCTTATGATCCTCTCGGCTCAAGTCAAGAGGGTGCTTGTCCTTGCCAACGAGTCGAATTCTAAACATAAATTAGTCTTCTGACCATAAATGATTATCGTTCGTGTAGACTTACTGAGTACCAGCAGCAACATTAGTGATGCCAAAGTTCTGCTCATCGAGCAAAGTGTCGATGGCACTGTTAGCCTCACCCTTGAGGATCTTGGCAGGCAAGTCGAACTCATTAGTAGCGGGTCGTCCCAAGCCAATACCATGAACCGTCTTGAGAGCCTCATTCATAGCCTTGACTGTCCTTAAGCCACCAGTGACATAAGCCTTGGTCTTTGTAAGCTCAGGGATAATCTTCTCGGCAAACTCGAGGAAGAAAGCTTCTCGCTTCTTTGAACTCTCTCGTCGGTGAGAGAATGCAAGACTCTGGTACGTTCCTCCAGAAAGCTCAACAAAATCGAAGCCATGCTGTTCGAGTCGCTTGCAAAGAACCTTGCAGTCGTCGGTGGAGAAGCCGCCTTCTTGGAACTCGACGCTGTTGACCTTGATGGAAATGATGAATGACTTATCAGGGACACGGGCACGGATGGCATCGGCAATCTCGAAGATGATGCGAGATCGGTTCTCGATGGAACCACCGTACTTGTCTGTTCTCTTGTTCGTTGTAGGTGAAAGGAATTGGGCCAAGAGATAACCACTTCTCTTTGTTAGTATCATACCCAGAGCACTGGGAATTGGCCTACTTACTGTGCACCATGCAGTTGGATACCGTCATAACCGGCCTTGTAAAGGAACTCGGCAGCATGAGCAAAGCCCTCAATAACATTTTTGAAGTCTTGCTCATCCATGGGCTTGGGCTTGGCAAAGTGCATGCCCATCACCTCACCCTCCAGTTGCACATCACTAGGAGAAATGGGGTTCTTTTGAATGTCATCGGCGACCTGGCGTCCAGGATGGCTGACCTGTGCAACAATCAAGCTGCCATGCTTCTTGCAGACAGTTGCCAATTCCTTGAACGCTTCAAAACGCTCACCGGACGCAGGTGCATCTCGAGGCACGATCGGGTTTCCAGCAGCCTCGAGCTGGTCATACTCGATCATAACATTTCCAGTCAGGATAACACCGAAATCTCCCTCGCCCCATCGCCGGTAGACGTTGATAAGTTCTGGTGTAGGAACGCCTCGCTTCTCAAGGACTTTGGGATCCCATGTTGAGAGACGTTCTGTCATTGCAGCCTTCATAAATCGGTTCTTGGCGGTTTTGCCGCTGAACTCGAATTTGAGAGGCTGGCCCAAAGGGCTTGCGTCTGCAGGTTCAGTAGAGAATCGTCGTGGTGCCATTTTCAAACAATATTATCTTATAACTTGAAGTTCTATTTACTACAGTATGGATGCCGAGACATTTGCGCGTTTATAAACAATTGCGAATGCCTATTAGAAATTGGATATTTGTGATGTCATGACTCGTATGGTTTTTATTCCCATCATTGCCACGAGCTTCGGTCTAAAAACTTAGTCAATGCCGTCATGTTCCACTTTCAGACCACAATTTTGGTTTAGTTCACGGCGACGGTGCCTGGAATGTAACTCCTTACCGAGGTACGGCTTCGATATAACGTTAACACCATCTCATAGCAGGGAGCTAGAAGGTTCTCGGATTTCTGCCGAAGTTTTAAGACCGACGGAAATACGTTTCTGTGAAGATTTTTATAACAGGGCCAGATTATTCAGCATGAGTAATTGAACAATTGCTGAAGTCTATGACGCGTGTTTGACAATTGAGACTGGCGCGGATAGCCTAGCCTCAAGACATTGACGATACAATGGCTCGCATCTGCTCAACGCGAGAAAACATTGGCTGTAAGTTTGATGGCGGAAAACAAATAAAAATAGGATAAGCAGAAATAGTGCCTCAACCCTAGCCCGCCACTTGCGCCATTGCAGGAGCCTCATCGACCAGCGCATTATCTTTGACCTCAGGCTTTGGAGTTTTCAGAGCACTCTCGAAATTCTCTTCTGCATACCCTTCAGCATCAAACTGGTGAATCCAATCTTCACGTGGGAAACCAATGCTGCTAGGATCGTCCTTGACTTTATCCCAATCCGTCTTGTGCCAAAGATCTCTGGTTGATTCTCCCGTCTTCTGAACCGCTTTCACGCGCTCATATCTAAAGTCGGGTTAGTTTCGTTGGGGTAAAATACAAGCCATGTCAGAATTCTTACCGCAGACTTTGATGAGCCTTAAGAGCACCAGGAATGTTGCCCTTGCCCGCGCGCTTCAAGCAGACAGCAATAGTAACGCCATCTTCCATAGCTTGAGTTGCACCTTGAGCACTCGTTGGTAAGAAAGGATGAGCAGCATCACCAAGCAGCGCGATTCGACCTTTGTTGCTGATCCAAGTCGGTAACGGATCGCGGTAGACCAGTTTCCAATCAACGACTGACGGCGTCTTCTCCACGATCGCTCGGCACGTTGGATCCCAATCCTTCAGGAGCTCTAGCACTTCTTCTATCTTACCAGGGAATGACCACGATTCATCAATATCATGATCGTCTTTGTGAGTTAGCACCCAACAACAATCTTTGCCGCCTTTCAGTGTTGAGAACAAGAAGTGCACATCTTGTCCGATCCAGCCGTTGAAGGTATCGCCATTCTCGCAGAACTCTTTTGTGCGGGGGTCTTGGATCATGTCTTTGTTGGAGAACCTTATGCTTGTGAGTATCTGATTAAGCGTTACTGTTAAAGCTTCTGATCTTACCATGCTCTCCAAACAGCGTATCCACTGCTCTTGGGCTTGTCGACATATCCCAGAACAAGCTCTCTGGCCTTTGACCTCACCCCATCGGCACCTATCACCACGTCGCCAGTAATCTGGAACAAACGTCAGTGAAAGGTCTGTGTTGAGAACGATGTGAAATACCTTTTCTCCAGTCTTCAGTACGATGCCAGCTTGTGTACTGTCCTCAAAATACTCAGACACTCGTTGGCCGAGATGGATTGGAATGCCCAGCTCATTGCGTGCATAATTGAAGATAATCTCATGCAACTCGCCTCTATGACCGTTCAACACTGGGGCTTCAGGGTTAGGAGGGGGTCGTTTCTGATGATATACGACCTCTCCTGTGTCCCATTTGTGAATTCTGAAGCCATATTCTTGTATGTCGATGCATAACGGGCGTAGACGGGCTACAATCTCTCCGTCAGACCAACGATTAAAGATCCTGCCGGCATTGCCACCAAATGATATGATGTCTCCGAGAACTTTGAGCTCAGGAAAGGACTCGTAAATCTCAACGTCATGACCTTGCCGATGGCACTCAATAGCGGCAGTCAAGCCACCAAAGCCAGCTCCAACAATGATGACCTTGATACCGGATTTTTGACCAGCCATGATTTAACAGGAATTAACAGTTGGTACTGACACTTTCGAAACTTTTCACCTGGGGTTTAATGCAACGGGACACTTATGTGACCGTGATGGGTAGCGGAAACCATCACCCTGGGAAGCCGAGGTAGCTATCCCCATCTTGTTCCCCGCCCTTGTTGATCTGCAACCGAGATCCTTCTGCAGCCAAGAGTTGGTTGGTCATGCTAGTGTAACAAGCTCGCTAAAAAAAAAAGCCCTACGATACCTGGGTAGTACCCATAACTCTGTCACCAGTGGGTTTCACTTGCTACTGATTGCATCCGGTCCATAGTAGCCATTCTCCGTTCTCAATGTGGAACAGGCAAATCTACTGCTTGAATTACAGAACCGTGAATGCCAAAAGATGTTTCACCCGATGGCGAGAACAAACTGCTATCGGCTCTTTATTCAGATATCATGCAACGTGCTTCACCTCCCTTGGATATATATACGCTAGCAGTTGGGTTCGCGGTCCCATTGGCAGAGAACAATGCAAAGCAACACAAGTCCTGCAGGCTGAAGATGAGCTTCACAACGTGGCTGACATGTCATGGCTTTGTCAGGCAATCTTGTGACGATCCGTGCCAGTCTGGATGATGAGGGGGCAATGCTACCCTGGTCCCGGCATTTGGCTCGGGAATTAGCAGCACAGCCAGTTGTGATGTTCAGAGGTTCTCAACTTGAGCTGAAAACTCATGCAAGACGAGACTAAAACTTCAGCATGACTCTCAGATTGCGGGGGAAGTACTTGGCAATTCCATTAGACTTCACATCTTGTTGTATAAAGTTGACGCACGCGTAGCTCTAGTCCTAAGCTTTGTAGCTTTGGGTTTAGTTTGACAACTCCTCCCATCGGATCCATACCGCCGAACTCAACACGAGAGGCCGGCCCCCCGGAAGAAACACCCCGATTACCCAAAGAGACAACACCAATTCCGCACTTTCAGGCTGACGGCCGGGTGTAACTCTCACTTGATCTGCAACTCTAAGTGGAACCTATTATGCACCCCGCACTTCGGTTGAGCGCCAACCCTCGTCGATGTAGCTAGCGATAAGAGGTTTCGATGTGTTTGTGTCTTGGCGAACAATTGTGAGGCGATTGGCGGTGTCTCACCAGTTGAGCTCCAGTATGAAAGGAAACCGTACCCGCAGAAACATGATATCCAACGCGATTGACTGCTCGGTTCATCTGATCATTCTCACTTCATCTAGCCTTTCATCATGGCAGACCCATCGCAAGATACTATCCGCGCCCATTGGCGATGTTTCGTAGCCTGCGGCATCATTGTTCTTTCTCCTTTCCAGTATGGCCTTGACTTTGGGTTGATCGGTGGCCTACAGGCCATGCCTGGCTTTCTCAAGGTAGGCATCTGCATTCCATGCTGTTTGACAAGCATCCGAGCTTCGTACTGACCATCGCTCTTGATCAGATCTATGGCTACCGAGACCCCGAAGTCGCAATCGGGTGGAACATCGACACCACTCGACAGCAGCTTATCTCGTCCCTGATGACGATGGGCGCCTTCATAAGCTCCAGTCTCGCGGGGTTCGTTGCCGCAAAACTTGGAAGGAAAATGTGTCTTTGGATGGCTTGCATTCTTTGCGCAGTATCGAACATCATCATGATGACCACGTCCCATATTGGGCCGCTGTACGTGGGTCGGCTTCTTATCGGGTTGGCCAACGGCTACTTCATGACCTTCTCCCAACTCTACATCCAAGAGAGTAGTCCAGCAAAGTATCGTGGCTTGTTCTTGACTGTATTTCATCTGTGCACAACCTTTGTCAGTACTCCCATCTAGCAGCTTGAAGAGGATATTGATACTGACTCGTGGTTTGAAGGGTACACTCATCGGTACCATAATCGACTGGGCAACAGCGAAACGACCTGATCGCTCTGCGTATCTCATCCCTCTGGGAATGATATACATAGTTCCAACTATCATATTCGCTGGTTTGCCTTTCATTCCAGAGTCACCAAGATGGCTTGTTCTTCAAGGACGGTACGAAGATGGCCTCAAGTCGCTCAAGTGGCTCAGGCCGGAGGGCGCAGATGTCGAGGCGGAGATCGCAGATATTCGCCAAGCTATTGATACCGAGCGTGCATTGTCCAAGGGTGTCGGTATCCTGGATATGTTTAATAACCCGATCGACAGAAGGCGAACCATGATCTCCATATGTGCTGTTATGCTCCAAGCTGCCACTGGATCAATGTTCATCATTGGTAACCATCCCCGTTATCGCCGGAGGGATATGTAACTGACCTTCACGTAGCTTACAAGGCCTACTTCTTCGCCATGGCTAAAGTTCAGGACCCATTTGCGATGAGCAACGTTCTCAGCATGGCAGGCATGCTTGCTATCATCGCCAATGTTTGTATCGTTGTACGATATGGAAGACGACGAGTACTCCTCTTTTGTGGCCTCATAACCGCTGGGTTGTTCCAATTGATCGTCGCAGTCGTCTATGATCAAAACCCGGGGAAAATCGTCACCGGCAAGGTACTGGTTGCGCTTGCATGCTTCTACATGATGGCTTTCAATGTGAGTGTTTCTACATCTGCGAAGACTGCGTTGCTCACCTCCTCATCCAGGGCATGATTGCTCCGTATTCATGGCTTGTTGCCGGCGAGATCCCATCGCAACGCCTTCGAAGCTACACCTTCGGCCTTGCTGCAGCAGCTGGCTTTCTTGGCGCTTGGCTGATAACATTCACCGCTCCGTACTTCATTAATCCCGCCGCGTTGAACTGGGGACCAAGATATGGCTACATCTGGTTCCCTTCGTGCATCATCAGCGCTGTTTGGGTGTTCTTCTACCTGCCTGAAACTAAGGGACGAACCCTGGAAGACATCGACGCTATGGTAAGTAACCCGAAGTCGATCCAGAAACCATGACAAGATTACTTACCATTATGTATAGTTTAACGAGAAGGTGCCAGCCCGGAAGTTCCGAGGTTACAAAGTGCAGGAACCAGGTGTCGGAGAGACTGTCGGAAAGTTAAGCGTTGAGCTCAACGTCGTTGAAACTGAGAGAGTCTAGTAACAAGCATGAGATGGGCTAGTCTGTGTTCATCACAATTGCCGTTGTGCCTCTATCATATTCATACCGGGCGAAGAAGCTTTAGAGCCTTTCTCAAGTCGTTACGAGCTAGTAAGGAAGAAAGTCAACGTTGATATCTTCAATCGTCTCCCAAGTACGCGTGGAGTCATCAGGATGTTGAAGCCAAACTCTTTCCAGTAACTCCAACGTCTTGGACAAATGAGGAGTCTTCATCCACCGTCCAATGTCTGCTAGCTCGAGCCTGATCTCATCTCGCGCAGCCCCGATAGCATAAAGTCCGGCGGTGAACAAGGGTGAGACTAACAGTACTCTCGGAGAGAGTCCAGACTCACGAGACATTTTATGAGCACACTGAATGATTTGACCAACGCAGAAGCGGACTTCGGTAGCGAAAGGGGATAAAGACCCCATGCTACAGTATAGGTGTAAGAGTGCCATATAGAGAAATCCGGCGTTGCTGAGTGCGTAGTTTTGGATATCATTCGCTGAGAGAAACGAGAGCAGATCTGATGCAATGATCATATTCTCGGCCTTGTCACGAGAAAGCCTTTCATGGATCTGTTGAACGAGATTCTCCGTTTCGAGTTTGATCTCAGAGGTGCGTATGTGCTTCTTTCCCAGGAGAGCTCCGACCCCTTTGAATAATGCCGGAAGGTCAGACATGACGCCACCATAAATGTCGAGAAACGCTCCAGAATCGGCCTGGCCGTGGACAAGAAGCTGACCACCGAGCAGCCCGGCCGGGCTCAAAGAAGCTAGGGCTTCCGCATTATGGAACCAACTAACCAGGAACCCCGTGTTCACAGGAACGCGAGGCCTGCTCATCACTTGTTTGCCTGTTTGAGACGTCTGGAGGATAGCACGCGCACCATCAAGATGGACGCGCCATAATGATGTTCCACCATAAATCTGAGCCTGGCAGAGTGTTCTGGTGGTAGCCAACGCTACAGTCTGTGACGTAGAGTCGGTATCTTCCAGCAATCTTCGAAGACGATTGATGCTCGCCCAATGGAGACTGTCGATAAGTCGCTGCGAATTTCCAGGCAGCATACCAATGGCATCGAGATGAACAGAGGCGAACGCCATCACGGCGTAGAGTAGGCTAGGCTCCTGGAGTGACATCGGGACGAGGAATCGGCAGATCTCTGTTTTGGCATAGCTGCTTGGGACTGTAAGCCTCATCGTTTCGGAGAGGTAGAATTGGAAGAGGTATTGAGCCATGGGCGGAAGAAAGGATATCTGCTGTTGTGGTCGCGTAATGGCCGCCTGTAAGGGGTGAAGGGGACTGGTCAGGTCATCTTGTGAGTGAACTCTTGATGAAACCTCCAGAATGCAATCGCTTTTCATGATCAAGGAGGCATTGGTGGTGGTGACATGTCGATCTAGTGTATCCGAGGTGTTTCTCGGTACGTGAGCTTCTGCCGAGCGCGGTGGCCTTGTTTCATGGCTGGCATCTGACCGCGTCGCTGTGGTCCTCCGCGAAGCCCTGGGCCTAGGCGACTGAGCATGGGTCGTGCTGTAAACGAAGCCATTGCCTGTCGAGGCATTGTCTAAACCAGCATAAGTAAGTGCTCAGCCGAGTCTCTAGTCTATTGAGCATACCTGATCTTTTGATATCGTGAAGACACTTTCCGAAAGTGGATTTCGCGAATGATCTTCCGCCCCAACTCAGCGTAACCTCATATTTGCAGATGCTCCCGGCCTCGACGCATCTATCGCAAGAGGGCTTACTCTCGTCACACTTTTGCCGTCGGCGGCGACATCGCACGCACCCTGATCGGGACCTGGTTCTCCTTGGTAACGATTTTGGAGTTTCTGAAACTGGAGCGCTCATTGCTATGTTCGCGGCCGATTGAGATGAGTTGGTGATGGTTCGGCGAGTGGCTTCAGCGAGCTGGGCTTGGTGGGAGTCCCCGCAGGGTTACACTAACGCCAGAACGAGATTAGTTCCCCCTGACTGAGTAGCTGCTCGTTCCATGAGAACTACTGGGGCTCATTACGATACTGGGCTGCATGTCGTTTTCTACTCGCAAGTTCTCTAGAGCATTCTACTTCACCAACACTCAATCTGCGTCAACATCTACACATGCATCGTATCTCCAAGGGTACGGTGAAGCCTTCGTATTGCTCCTGAAGAAAGGAAATTGGTATTTAACTGAGCCTAAGATGCCTCCTTTCTCCCTGGGCACTACATTAAAGTTCGACGGCGGTTCTTCCGACATTCACAACCTGCAAACTCAATCCCATTCGATAAACTTCAAAATGCACTTCTGGTCTTTCGGTCGAGACGTAAAGATCTGGTCATCCATGCTCATATCAAAAGTCATGCCATCCGCAGGAGTTGTTCTATATCGTGAATAGATATCTCTCAAAAGTATTTTCATCTCGACGATAGCAAGACTGGACTATGGGTTAGCCAGTGTCCTCAACTTGGAGCTCGTATACTCACTGTCTTCCGATGCATGCGCGACCTCCATTAGAGAACGCAAAGAACAGTCGATTTCGCTCAGCCGAGCCCTTCTTCTCTAGCCATCTCTGTGGCTCAAAGCTATCTGGGCGTGGAAATACTTCTTCATCCATTCGATGCATCGAGTATGGTTGACAGCTCACGATAGTACCCCCAGGAAGCCAATGGCCATCAACAGTTGCGCCGCCTTCAGGGACGCACCTTGGTAAACTCATAGGGATCGAAGGGAAGACTCTGAGACCTTCTTTGACGACTGCTTCGAGGTACTCAAGCTGATCGGAAGGAACATCAGAATTGGCTCGAAACTCATCTCGTAGGCGCTCCTGGATGAAGGTATAGCCTGGCTGGGAGATCTGCCACATCAGAAAGCACAGCGCATCACCAGTGGTTTCAATCCCGGCAAGCATGTGATCCATGCATTCGGACGCGATGTCAAAGGTTCCCATGCCGAACTTCTCCTCCTGCATGCGACTCACCAATGTGAAGTCAGCGACGCCGCCTTTTCTCACGCCGTTGAGCACAAGTTCTATCGATCGAGGAATACCGCGCGACTTTCCGAACAAGCCCAGCTTGCCTGCAACGCTACCAAGAGCCGGATGGTAATAGTTCAAGAGTCTTCCTGTTGTCATTTGCGTTAGTGCTGTACCCTCTGAGGTTTTCGCTAATACTTACTAACAAGGCTGTTGTCAAATACCGCCTCATGGAGTGTTTCTTCATCTGACGCCTGTAGAATCGAGTCACTGCCATGAGGATGGAACAGATGATGTGTGACGCAATCGAACGCGTAGCAGTGGAGGAATGTCTTCTCGATGTTAGCCAGGAAGCGCAGAAAGGATCAGACTCCCATACGTAAACGTCAAGCTCCTGCTTTGGAGCATCTTTGCAACGAGCGATGAAGTTTTGTGATCTCTCTTGTATACCGTGTAGAGAGGCTTCGCGGTTGACGTTAGTGTTTGCGTAACGGTCGGCGATTACTCGTCGTCTCTGGCTGTGCTGCACGAGATGTTTAGCGCTTTCATGGCTGCGGAGGGAGTTTGAGACTTACTGGGCCTTTTTGCAAAGTTGAGAACATTGTCCTTTTCTGTATTAGTTCAGTAGGCCAAAGTGACATTAGCGGTCGACTGACCTGAGACCAAATTGAGAGAAGAGGTTGTAGAAACTTGTCTTGTCAAAGCCACTGCCTTTGGACAGATATATCTCCTTCATCGCGTCGAGTGACGAGAAAACAACCTCATTGGGGCTACACGGACTGCATTGCCATACTTCTGGTGCATTCGATGTACATATTGCGTTCTTTTACCACGGAGCTCATGGTATCTCAGTTGCCATGGGGTTAGAAGACCTAGGCGAGGTCCTGGGAGGGAAGCTAAAGGTGAACGCAGACGAACGATTAGAACGCCGATTAAAATGAGCACGGCTGCTCCAGCGAGATGGACAATTGAAAGGATCGCCATTTCCAGTTGTGATCAAGAACAAAAGAATAAAGTCTCGAGAAGGGAAATGTTGCCTCTATATATCCATTCCTTGGCCCATCTTGTCAAGCCCAAGCTGCGACAAGTGGAGTATCTTGATGTGTGTTGTCGGAGAGGCTGCCCAATCAAAGAGACACATCAGATTGTCTTGATAACGCTTGTACCAAACAGGAATCTCTAAGAGATGGCCGATTGGCCCCCGCAGTTAGTTCACTGTTATCTCGATAACTGGGAGCAAACATGATCAAACTTCACTCGACTCATCCAATACAAGTTAAGGAATTTGGTTTGAGTGAATCTTTGTCTATTCTTCCCTGCGTCTTTTTTCGGTTCACTTATCTAGGGAAGACGTGGAAGTGGGGTCAAGCATTGACTTCTCTCTCCTTTCACTAAGCACCTCTCTTGCAAAATTGGGAGAGCTGGTGGAGTTGGAGATTCTTTCTTATGTTACTCTCTGCTTGGGGCGACTTGATAGCAGTCTGTGGAGAGCACAGTGAAGTATGAGCAGGCCAGCAAGGGTGACTAAGGTAATCAAGTCGTGAAGAAAAGAAGCAACGTTGCCGTAGACGATGTATCGATTCCGGCCTTCCATTTGACTCTGGTGTGCTGATCGAGTAGCTGCAGGTAGGTTTCGGGGGTTCATTAGTCACCACAGCTGCGGCAGATCATCTGCTAGGTGATGCATGGTGCTATTCTTCCGGCAACGTCTGTCCATAACATCAGTATGCTCTGAACCTCGTATACAGAAAGTGCGTCACCATCTCATATCCTCCAAGCACTCTCGGCAATTTCTCCAGCAAGAAGTGAGCTACATGGCTTGGATGGGTTGGGCTGACGAGCGGCTCAGATCTGACATATGATCGACCAGGACACGAGGTACTATTGCTGACTGCCCTGCAGCCATTGGCGCAGAGACATCTTGATTACACCATTGGCGAAGAGGATCGACACTCATGAATTCACTCAGCCTCAAAAATGTGGATTATGACCAGGGAGACATAACCTCGAATACGGGAAAGTGATTTGAGGTACTGTGTTGGAAAATAGTGCTGACTTTTCCTCTTTGCGGCTTTGAACATTACCTATACCGTGTTAAATGGTCCACAGGATACAGAGCCAGCTCGAAGAGGCTGGTCCGTATTAAACCGTAGGAAGCTTATATGCCTAAAAATAGTGAGGAGGATAAGATGGCTGATGACGCTCAGAGTTGCCCGAATGTATAAAAGAGGCTCGCCATCCTCGATATTCGATCACAATCCAACTCAGCCAACAGTCTCTTTCACGCTATTTCAATACAGAATCCCAATTTCCTATCAACTTCAACTCTCAATCAACAAGCATCTTCGTCATCATGCACTTCACCACCATCCTCACCACCGCGGTCGCGACCCTCGCATCGACCGCAACAGCTGCCCCCAGGACCAAAAACTTCGCAACAGCCAGCGTCTACGCCTTCAACCGAGACCAGAATACTCACAAGTTCGTCGAAGTTCCTTTCGGCAAGCTCACGCATACCGACTACCAAATCACCGATCTTGAGCTCCGCGGCGTTCAGTTCCTTCTCCCTGATAGCGAAAAGATCGACCCCGACAATGTGACCTGTCAGATGTACAAGGACAGCCTTGGCACCCAGCCTGGGAGCGCAGCTTTCACAAAGCAGACGCCTGCTCATATCAGCCTTTTCAACCCCGTTCAGTTTGGATGGGTGTTGTGCTATGTCAACGTTGGTAGTGCCTAAGAGTCTGGAAACCTCCGAGAGCAGTCAAGGATCATATCTGGGGATATATACGGACGGTGATTCGTGTGTTGATACTACCTAAATATCTAGGGGAGGGATCACCGGTTTTATTCCATAGCGTAGCAAATACGGAACTAATTTACATTAATTCCCATTCCACTATCCGTCTCTCCCGCTTCAAAGCAATGGTTGCCTGTTCCTTTGGTTTGCCAACCCTAATGCATTGGCGTTCCTATAGGATGCGTTCGAATCTGATCATTCAGTCCAGTATGAATACAAAAGCCATTCCTCTTACATCGAGCTGAAATGCTCAACGGCGTCCGAGAGCAACTTTGGCATCGAGGCCATTTCACCAACAAGCATTTTGTAGGAGAGAATGGCGTGGTTGTAAACATGCTTGGAGAACTGCCGAGATACTACTTTCCCGTACAGTTCTGCCAGATTGAGAAACAGATAAACGACATAGTTGGCCGAGATGCCCCATTTCTTCACTTCGAATCGAAAGTCGTCGGGCTTTTGACCTGGGACATACGCGACAATGACGAAGCCCAGTGACTCAAGAGACATCAAGATCATCTTGGCAAAGTCAGCTTGCCTTGCTGGATCCGTGTAGTGATCGCTCATCCCAAAACAAAGTTCCGAGAGCTCCAGTCGGACTTTGTTGGCGGACTTTCCGTTGTAAGTTTTCTCTAGTTGACTCAGGAGTGTTCTGGCTTTGGCAAAGTTGAGTCGAAGCACTTCAGTCCTGAGAAGATCAGAAGCTTCATCGAAGATCTTGCGCCGCTTTTCCAGGACCGCTTTCTTTTCCTTGCTTCTAGTCTTGCATAGGTCGCACGAACACTTGAAGCCCCAAGTCGAGAGGTGTTTCTGTACTTGCTCGTATGATTCGAAGGAGCAGGGAGTACGATAGGAGAGAAGCAGCTCCGTTCCGGCGGACATATCCTGCGTAGCCCGGATGATTTGCATGTCGCCGATAAAAGAACGCCGACAGTTGCTGACACAACTGTGGTTGATTCGGGAAGCTAGGAGCCAGATCCCTGAAGTCAAAAACTTAGTGTTGCTGTTGTCGATCTCTAGAGAGTCCCCTGTCTTGCGGAACACCCTGGTTTCGAAGTCATTACTTGTAGTTCTCGGGGCGTTCACTTGGTTGTAGTGAATGATTCTTTCTACCATGAAGCTACGACCACGTTAGCAGGTGTCCAGACAATATGTCGCGATGTAGATGAACTTACGAGTCAACAATAGGACTTCCGTCACATTCGGTGATCTGAAGCTTCTTGTGATCCCCGCGGAATAGTTCCTGGATGGTAGAGATGTGTTCTGGGTTGTGAAACAGCTTTTGGGTGACTTGTGGCCACAGGTGGACAGACCCGCCAGATGTCAGCTCCTTCGTGGACAGGTTCACTAAGATGGGATAGGTCTCATGACTCTTTTCATCATCGATGAAATAGTAGGAGAACGCCTTTTCGCAGAGTATCAAGTCTCTAGCAGATACGTCTTTGGTAAGGAAGAGCCCCATACCTCGGCCAGGGGCGACGCGGGTCTCGACAAGAGAGGAGAAGATGGCGCAGTCGATTAATGGAGGTGTCTCTTGAGCTTCAATGAGCATCTTTTCAAATTCATACGCGCCGTCGTTCTGCTCCTCGAGTCTTTTATAGGTGTCTAGTTTCAGGCTCCAAGCAGGTACGCTCTTGGGAAACGCTTCTGTGATAGCCTGAAGCTTCTTCTGGCACTCTTCAAACCTCCGGAGATAGTAGAGTGCGCGGGCTTGAAGAAGCAAGGACTCCTCGGTCGAAGTTGTAAGGCCATCACCTTCGATAGCGTCTAGCAACGCCTGACGAGGGCGATCGAGTTTGAGATTGATGCCGGAACGGCTGAGAAGTGCTTGCTGCTTCTCATCTGGTGACTCTGCTGTATTGAGAGCCAAGTTGTATCTTGACTGTGTTAGAAGTAAGGTTACGGGTATGAAGAGATGGAGAAACTGACGAGTGTAGTGCGGGCAACCAGTGCTCTTTGCTCGCGAGCCCTTCTCCCTCAGCACGATATTCTGCGCTACTCTTGATCTCTCCGTGGACTCTCCACTGCTCGGGGATTCTTTCATCGTGGTCTTCTAGCCAGGTGATGTCGCTTGGGTGGTCGACTTGTAGGGAGTAAGTCCGTTCGGCAGTTTGCTCAAAGAAGGGTTCTTTGAGGATTGCTACAGAGCCTTGAGCAGGATGTCTCACAGTCAGCAAGTCTTCCTGGAGATGTTGACAGAGCGTTAGTAGGACTGCTGTCCCTTCTTCATCTTCCACGATGGTCAAGACGGCCGTGGCACGAGCGGGTGCGGTCTTGACCCGAAGCAGGACCTTTTTGCCGCGGTGATGAGTCTTGAGTCTCATGCCAGAGATAGGCATTGCTTCAAGGTCCTTCTCGGGGATTACGCATGGCTCGTAGGGATCTGAGATCTGAGTGACGAAGAAGCTAGCCTTCTCTGCTATGCCGTTATGTTTAGCACTTTCCCTTCGGAATGCCTCAGCAAGGTCTTCAGGATCTTGATGGTCAGTTACAAGCTGGCCTTTTCTTGCTGCCGCTTTGCTCATGGCAGCTTCCAACTCTTTCATCAGAGCGACATGGCCGTCTTCCGACCCGTCCTCCATGTCTATCTTACTGGTGGTTTTAGTAGTGGCGATGGCGACGGATTCAAGGTGATTTTGTTGAGTTTCGGGTCTCAGGTGATGCAAATTCTAGGTTACAAAGATGTCAGTCAAAAGAAGACGTAAGCCGGGCGGGTAAGTGGGTCAAAGTCGTGTTTGTCTGTGAGCTGTGTTCTTGAATTCGTGGGGTTTGCCCTGAGGCTACAATGCATCCCTTCGTTTGTTGGTCCTTTCCTTTCCAGCTGTTTGCAGCTGCCTGCCCCTTAGGCCACCTTCAAACGTGTGTTATAATGGCACCTTACAGGAACATCAGCTGCAGTCTAGCGATTAAAAGCTCGCCGCCATAGGGGTTAACTGTGAATAGTACATTGAGTAGAATCTGGATATAACACTGAAAGAAACGGCAACCTAGAATACAGCCTTTCTCATTTCATTCAAGACAGATAAAGAAAGGTTTTAGTAAACTACCAGATAATGATGCTAGATTGCCCCTAGGTTTTCATAAACGCAGCACTAATATCACTAGTCCTCCTCTTTGCTATTCCAGAGAAGGAGTTTAGAATAAGTCCCAGCTA
The DNA here is from genome assembly GCA_013755755.1 of Fusarium sp. NRRL 25184. Lineage (NCBI taxonomy): Eukaryota > Fungi > Ascomycota > Sordariomycetes > Hypocreales > Nectriaceae > Fusarium > Fusarium sp. NRRL 25184. The sequence continues at coordinate 71,687 of JABSSZ010000296.1, forward strand.
TTCGAGATACTAGGGCGATGCCAGACTCTAGTAAGAAGCCCCTGACTCAAGTCAAGGCCCGTCGATGTATCCCACCGGCAAGGATTATCTGGCTAGTGCACGGCCTAGCTCTAGGACACAAACGTTTTCAAGCCATGTCAAAAGGATGCTAGAATTACCGAGAGTGTGCCTTGACCGCAGGGTCACGCTCTTGGGCACAGGCAGTGCGTCAATCTACTCCATAGGGCTGAGGAACAAGTCATCATGCAGATTACCCGATTCTACTGCGGCCCTTGCGATACCCTCCACAGACTTAGTGTATCCATACCTCAGACCTGGGTCTTTTTCATCATTTTCTCATCCCTGCAGAAAGCTTATTCTGGACCAAAGAGCCAACCATTCTCTCACCCAACATGAGTTCAGCTGGCCTGGACGGTCTGCTTTCGAGTGTGTGGACACCATCCCGACACAAAAATAGGAATATCCCTGATCTGACAAGGCAGAATACCTCAACCAACAGCCGTTTATGTCTGTGTTGGGCTAGCTTTGCACGTAAGGGATACTGAACAACCGAGACACCAGAGCGATAGCGTTAAAACTACCAGTCTGGAACGGTCTTGTGGCGTTGATAAATAAGGTTAAAAAGTAGCTTCGCTTAAACCAGAAACTGCTAGCAAATCAACAACCCTGTCATCGTGATCACAAGTGTCTAATTCCGTAAGCTGGAATGGATTAGTAGTTGTGGCGGCGCGTTAGACCGCCAGGGCTGAATGTCACTAATCAAAGATGGTGTTTAGAGCTGAAAATGCATCATGCACTACTGAGCCCCGGGGTCGTCAATTTTAACTGTTTATTTCCCACCAAAATTCCGATCATGGTTCGTCTGTGTTTCTGAGATCAAAACGGCTTTCTTAACTGCAATCAATCATGCGTCACTATCAGTCCCTCCCGTTTCTTGCCTCGGCACTTTTGCCCAGGGTCCTTGCTGGACCGGGTCAAAATCTCGACGCTATCTGCAAATCCACTGAAGGGACCTACGGTTGCGATGCATATTTCAAGATCCCATATGGCTCAGAGCCCATCACAACATGCTTCGACACCAGCCCCTGTGGCGTTCAAATCCTGACCAACAACCGGAACATTTGCGACCTTATCGGAGATGCCATGGGCAACGATGACTTCGTCACTGGGTACACAGCGTACTGCAGAGAAGCGCCCCGAGCTATCAAAGAAGTCAAGACGGAGCGCGCTGTGTGGGTGGACGGTAAGCTTAAGGGAGCCAAGTGGATTGCGCTGGCTACTGCGAATAGCGCTGAGGAGGTTGGTCTTCCTCCATCGTCATCTCATCTGATGCTAAAGCCACAAACAGGAGTTCGCCAATCGTGGCTTCAAGTACGGGAATACCAAGAGCGCTGTTCTTTCCAACCAACTCGCCAATAAGGATGGATGGGTAGTACAGAAGGCAGCAGAGGTACGTCGTCATTAATCCTCACCTGAGCTTGAACGAGTAACTGACGAGGCTATAGATCAACACAAAGAGTTACCTCGATCTTGTTGAGCGCCTCAGCAAATGCGATGCAGGTGGATGCTCAGGAGAGAAGCTCGATTACGTCTTGGAATGGTTTCTTGAGTGGATTCCCAAAGGCACCGAGATCAAAACCGGTCAGATGTCAAAGATGCTCGCCGGCTGGGAAAAGACCTTCGCTACACCCTACAAGAACCGAATCATGGCCATTAAGAATGCAGCAACCACTGTCCAAAGCCGCGTCAAGACTGTTTCAACCAAGGTCGACTCGATAAAGAAGAGTATCTGTCAGAAGAACGCCTGCTCTGGCAAGACTGCTTCTACATACCTCAACAACGGTCAGTCATTGTCCCGCTCTATGTGAGCAATTATCGCTAACTATTACAGTTTCTGCCGCTCTCAAAGCCGTCAAGGATCTCAACAACATCATCGCTGCTGCTAAATCTGCCGACGAGAGGCGCGAGTTCATCTATTACAACTTCGTGGGTAACATTCAGGCCGCCTATAACCTTGATGCACAGTATCTTGTCCCTAACTACCTCCCTGATATCATGGATGATGGAAGATTCGACACGCTTCGCGGCATCATGCATGGCTACGGTACTGTCACTTCCGAAATCAGCATGTATGCCAACGACATCAAGAGGAGCCTTACACCTCTCATTCTCCTCACTAAGCATGAGTCAAGATCTCGTGATGCATTGAAGAAGATCAACGCTCAGCTTACTCAGAATTGGAAGAAGAACGCGGAGCTCTCCAAGACTGCGGCTTCACGCAAGGTTCGTGATGGCTTCATCCAGATCCAGGGCCACCTCAAGAAAGAGCTTCAAGGTTCCCTCACTACCCTCATCAATGCGATCGATGCTTTCGACAACGATTTCCACAAGTTTCCTCTCCGAGGTAACAAGATGGTGGTCGAGTGGGGAGCTGCTCCATATGATCGCTGGTACAATCTTGAGTTCAAGTATCCTTGCAGAAAGGAAGTAACAAAGACATTCACTGAGGCTGGATTCTCAAAGGATCACACTTGGCCTGTCTTCAGCCCCTGTACTTTCACAACCCAGAAGATTGATATGCCTAAGGGTTGGATTCCATACATCAAGTATCGCTTTGTCAAGTCGTGATCGACTGACAATACTTTTTGGTGGCAGGGATATCATGAACTTTACTTAGAGAGCTAGCAGTTAATGGTTATTTCAATATGCAAGCAGACTTCCCAAATATATCACAACTCACACGACAGTCAAACCCATCTTCACCGTATCAGGCACGGCAGCACGGTTTGCCCTGAATTTCAGTCACTAGTGAGGTTGTAGAAAGGTGAATTTCAGAAGTTTCCAGATAACTGGGCTCTATGTCCCTTCTATAGCCTCTCTCGTCCAGGCAAGCCTAGCGCTAGTACTTCCCTCCACCGAATAACGTTCTCTCCTAATCAAGATAGGCCATCACTTCGAAGGATTGGGTAGAGGCGCTGACCCATACTCATATTCTCCCTCCCCATCCTCGGCTTCGGACTGTTGGCAGGCTGAGCAAGTAATAGGCTTATCTTCAGGCTGCTCGGTTGTCTCGCACGGCTTTCCGTCCTTGCTCAACTGGCAATGTTCGACTTTTGATGACCACAGAACTCGCGAGGTGCAGTCGGGCTTGATGCATTTGCCATATTCGACAGCTTTGATACACATGGTGAAGGATTGAATGATTGAAGTGTTCAGTGAATGGCTGAAATGTTTGGTGGGTTTTGAAGTGATATGATGCTTGCTGTTTGTGTTGTTCTTGTAGTGTGTAGCTTGTCTTGTTGGGCTGAAGATTCGGCGGGTGCCGACCTTCACTTATAGCACTCTTTCGCGGCTTTCTTTTCAGCATTCACGTAGCATATCAACACTGATGCCGATTACTAGGTCGCTCTACTCACAACATCATGCACAGTAATGTGACTGATTCAAGATCAAACTGCATATCTGATCAGCTATGCGCGCATCCATTGACCCTTCATCAGTGTAACTCCTTGTATGGGCCACTGGGCCATGGTAGCTCGAGCTTGAATAACAGTGTTGGAGCCCTCAGGCAAGTCTGATGCACAAACACTACTGTGAACGTCATGTCAAGCCGACACATCACGACAATTGCTGGGTCCTTTTTCTATTGAGTTCAAATGCTTCTTAATTATTAGCTAAGTAAACTCAAACAGGAGAATCCTTCTTCAAAAGACTTGAGTCACTCTCTTCCCAAGGATGAACCCTCTCCGCAGCCCGAACCATCTCAACATGCTTAGCACTTCTTGGTGTAATGCTGTAAGCATACTCAACAGGGTGGCTGATAAGACCGGGTGTACCATCAATCACGACGTCAATCTCCTTTCCATTCTCGTCAATAGCCTTGCGCATATCAAACACCGCCAACAATCGAGCGACTGTCATGAAGATACTATCCTCAGCCAGGTATCGACCAGGGCAGATTCTTCGGCCATAGCCGAAAGCGAAGTCACTGGGGTCAGGCTCATCTCGGGGCGCGATGAAACGCTCAGGGTCGAAAGCATCGGGGTTAGCGTAGATTTCTGGGTCGTGGAGAATCCACCATGTTGAGGGGATGAGGTATGTGCCCTTGGGAATGCGGTATCCACGATACTCAATCTCTTCCTCAGTCACATGGGTTGTAGTGGTGGGAACGACAGGCATCCATCGAAGAGCCTCCTTGCACAGGGCGTTGATGTAAGGCATGCGGTCCTGGTCCTCAAAGGTCGGCAGTCTCTCGCCTCCAGTGACGCTATCGATCTCAGCCTGAGCCTTCTTCTGAACCTCGGGGAAAGCAATCATAGCAAGGACGAAGCTGCTGATAGTCGAAACGGTAGTGTCAGCACCGCCGCCGTACATGATAGTCGCAGTAGCCTTGACAGCTTCAATATCATCCTTGGTAGGCTCGCCGGTACCATTATCGTTCTTGAATGACTTGCTGCTCATGAGCTGAGAAACATAAGACGGTCGGTTTGTTCCGCTAGCCATCTGATCCATGACAAAGTTGTAGGGGATGTCCAATGCTTGGTTGGTGGTGTTGCGCCACTCTCTGGCAGTCTTCTTGAAAGAAGTTCCGGGGAACCAATCTGGGAGGCGGGCGAGGCTGGGGACAATGTCGACAGCCCAGGACAGAGGGACAAAGGCATCGGAGAAGTTGATCATCATCTTCTCGATCAGGTTGACGAGAGGGTCGACTTTCTTGGGCTCGATGTTGTATCCGTAAATGATTCGCAAGATGATAGCGCTGGCTTCACTGTTTTGAAGGCGGTTAGTCGATGCTTCCCCGGGACTAGCTCTCTGTACTGTATTGGTCGAACTTACGTCTTGATATGCTTCTGGAACTCCTCGGGTCTCTCAATCGTCCTCACAAGGAACCGAAGTGACTCCAGGTCCTGAGTATCGCGAAATTCGGAGCAGATCAACTTGGTACCCATCTGCTGGTGCACCAGCTTACGGAAGTATCGAAATTTGTTCCCATAGGGAATAACAGGAAGGAATACACTGTAACCGCAGAGCTCACTTGCGAAAGGTGACCAAGGTCGAGACGAGGTCTTGGTCGACCGCTTCTCCAGTAAGTCATGAAGAGCCTCTCGGTCATTCAGAACAACGAGGGGAGTTCCGAGGACATTGATAGAGCTGATAGGTCCATACAGATCCTTGAACTTGGCCCAGTGCTTATACTCAGCCGTTCCAGCCGGCGGTAGATCAAAGACGTTACCAACAATGGGAAGAGGCTTAGGACCAGGAGGGAGGTCAAGTCCAGCCTTCTTCTTGGGGAAGAGAACGTAGTACACGATAAGTGCAGCTAGAACCACAGCTGGAAGCACGAGGAAACCCATGATTGCAGATACAGCGGCTAAGAACAGCACGATCCAGCGAGGAGAAAGGAGATGAGGGGAAGCCCTATATATGAAAGATCTGCGCAGCAGAACCCCACGTCCCAACGAGCATTCTCACATGCTGCGTAAGCTTCTGCAATGAAACAGTTGTTGGTTATCTTCAACACAAGGCGGCACATGCGTGGGTCATGCAGAGGGACCTTTGACTCTCGCATTGCTGCGAGTCAGTCAAGGGTTGCAACGTCGACGGTGTATTCCAACGGGGTAGAGTGCTCCATTTGGACTCTGAAGGATGGCCCAATCCTTCAACCTTGTTTATTCAAGCCTATAAGACAAAGTACGAGCACGGTAAAACTCTGGTCTGCATCGCAAGAGCCGAACGAAGTAAGCGGGGGTCAAGGGTACGTTTTCCTGTGAGCAGGGATACCTTTTCTGCGGTAATTTTTCACAGATCATCCATGATCTCCGCAGAAAAGTGCTACGCAAATGCCGGGGACCCGCGAATGAGGAGAGAGGCTTTTCTAAGAGGGACCGTTGATAGCGAAACGGCTTCGAAGCCTTCCAACGGCTCGTGCTAGGTTTCACGCAAGGGAGAATTGACAAGGAACGGCCCGGGTTCCCTACCTCCTAGGTCCGCGGTGATCATCTTGTTTATTGCCGTAACGGTTGCGGCTGCAGATTGGTGAAGCGTGCGAGAATGCAGAGAGATACCTCGGTCGGGAAATGGAGAAAGATGCCAGTGGCCCACGCGACAGCCACATGAACATGTTTGATGCAAGATAACAAAAACGACATGTAACTCATTGTAAAGATGGGGTGAAGCAAAAGCCAAGTCTTGGGAGCATGGCGCCAGGTGGTGAAACGTTTGATAAGCAATAACTTTCGACCATTAGGCGCTGACGAGTCATTACACTGGGCATCAGGGCATTTGTCTCCATCTATTTCTACAGCGGAACAGGGGACTTGACTTATTTTGAAGCATTTACAGGGGACTTAGCGGACCCCGGCAGTTGTCGATCACTCGGAAAATGCAACATCCGCCCTAGCAATAGACAATAGATCCTTGAAGATACGGGGTTTTACAATGGAGAGACCAATGACTTGCCAATTGATTGTTCGCTTGCGACTATTTTTGTAATTTTCGCAAAACGGTAAGAAAGTGTAATAAGTGGTGCGACCGAGGAAGCGATACGTCTTGAAGCATCCCCCATAACATTAAGTAACAACAGCTCCACCGTTCAACCGTCTCAACCCGACCACGCATCGAACAACCAACAGCCCAAATGCAAACCAAGAAGAAGAGATCGAGAAATCCATCGACGAGTACTCCGTAAATAATACATGATTCTGCAGTCTCCAGCATCTCAACCGAAGATATCATCGAGGCCCGTAACAAATTCCAACCATTGCCCCAGCGCAATATCCGTGACCTCTTTCAATGATAGCCAAGTGGTGTAACGATCACTTGCTGGCAGCCCAATCCATTGACATTGGTATAACCGACTGTCCTTGTCGGTCCTGGACTCCTTCGACTTGAGTACCCTGAGGACACGGTGTTCCCGCAGGCCAGTTGCCTGATCGCGGCCACCCTGCCGCCTCCAGAAGTTCAAGAGCGTCTGCGCGCTATCGAGGTGCATGACCTCCTCTGGCTCCCAGCTATCCGGGCTACCATCCGCCCATCTCACATTGATGACCACACTGTCCTCATCGTATATCCTCCACCCCAGCAATTCCTCAATGGGAAACCGCTCCGCTGATATATAAGTTGGGTTCGGTTGCGAGTCGCGTCGCCGGTCGATCTCCCTATGCGCAGCATGGACGAGGAGACGACCAGTGGCAGGCCGACCGCCGACGAGCCGCCAATTTTGATCTGTTGTACCGAACCGTCAGTATATTGTACTTTGATGAGCTACAAGCGTATGCTGAGGGAGCGATGCAGATGCGGTGGTAGTGGGAGTATGCTCGCAGTACTAACTATCAGACCGGGCTGGCGGTGATGATCCAGGCACGCTCCTCCGCGCACTGGGCCCTGGGGTATTCTCGCGAGGGCCGGAACTCTGGCGCTGCTCTAGGACGGAACCCGAGCGAGAGCGTCTTCCTAGTGTCAAAAGTGAGCAAGTAAGTCTTGAACGTCGTCCCGTTCATCTCCGCGGTCAATGGGGAACGCCCAGGCTCAACATACCATTACGATATCCAAGTGTGTTGGCAAGCCGGCTAATCAACCTGTCGCTTTCGCTTGCCATTGTAACTGACTAGTAGCTTGAACTTTATGATGAACTTTCGAAGGGCATAAGACAGAAGACGATGTCGCAAGCGTGTGTTGACGATGATGCTAGGGAAAGGCTGTTGGCCCTGAACCACAAACACCATACTGACTCCTTACACTCTCATTTCCCCAGTCTCTCGGCCTTGTATGCATCATCGCGCCCAGATTAACCGTGTGATGTTTTCGATCGGGAAACTGCTCTCGTCTGCGCAAGAAACGGTGCGGTGTGGGCTCGGGACAGTATCCGTTTGACGGCTGGTTGCTGCGACACGGCAGCAAATTCACAGGCTCTGTGTGCGCGCATCGGGACGGAGAGGGAGCAGGGAATTGGTTCTAATTGACAACAATAACAAGAAGAAGAAGGAATAAAAGTAACCGAAAAGCGATTTCTTCTCGATTTGTTAGACTTGGTGAAGCTGGCAGGGTCTTGATGGTCTCAGACCTACAGGCAGGCGACAAGGTCCCCGTGTTATTGTCACGCGTGGCTTGGGAGCCCTCAGGGCAATCGTGAATAAAGCCTTGTGTACCATTTTGCCTGGCAAACAAGTGTAACCCTTGGTTGTTTATCCATGTCGCATTGACTGTAATGTCGCGTACTGGATCCTCAGCGTTGTGCTGCTGTGACCATAGGTTATCAGACGTGGACCTCGGCCAGCCTCTCAATCATGATACCGATGGACAATGTCAACACCATGCATCACATAAGGTACGAGCACATGTATTGAGCCGCCCTGGGACATAACTTACACACGCGGGCCAGATCAAGGTCCGGTCTCGGTGAAAGAGCAACAAACGTAGGACAAGCTGCCGAATATCGTGTGGTGCTCCGTGAGGACAAAGTCGCCCGGATTAGACCGTGAAGGCAGTCACGTCTTTTCTTGCGCACCCCACGGCGTAAACTTTCTTTCCCGCACTCAACGAAGAACATCTTGATATACAAAAGCCATTGCTTTATCTTTTGGTTTGTCGGAACAATGAATGCGACATCGACTGGGCATGCGCGCTGCCCATTTGCTCGCTGCAGGTGGTTGGAAATGGAGTGGATGCTATCGCACAACCACGATCTCGCGACAAATGAGCTGCTAACGCGTCACATCAGGCGGCGCAAAGGCATTTCTGGATAGAGATAACTGAAGGAGAATTGTATGTTAATCGTGTATCCCTGTCCAACACTCTTGTCTGCGGTGTAGAGCATCGCGTTCTGTAAAAGGTATCATGTCCGGATGCCAGCGGTTGATCACTCCGGGTACCTCAGCCAGCATTGCGGGGCAGACATCACATGAAGCTGCTCGGTATCACCAACTTACAGATACTCATCCTGCATTTTGTTATCTACCGTCTGATTATCGCGGCCATCGGAGGCTATCCTGGCTGTTTGCTCCAGGCTTGTATTGATGTCACTACTGGACAAATCGCGTACTCAGAGGCGCGAGAGGCTGCCGCACACGAGGTGCCCATCAACGCGCAAACATGAACCAAAAACAAGGTAAAAGTGGCAATGTACTCTGTAGTTGAATGAAAATTGATATGACGCGGTTGCACTGCCAAAAAGACATTTGCAAGCTTGTATGAGAGTCCGTTATCGGGTGTGCTAGAACCAAGCCGTCTGTTTCCCACCCTATAGCAACCTCAAAATGCGACATCATGAAGCTATAGGAGCGCGATCCAGCTGTCAGCAATATCAATTTAGGCTTATTTTAAATTGATATGCAGCTAAGTTAATGAATCAACGGCGCCATGGAGGTCATTCAAGTGTTGTGTGGACTTGCTCTCAACTTTCGGCCTCTTCTGACTTAGACGTAATCAGTTGGAACTTGGAAGCTTCCTTGAAGCTCTGTGCACCCAAGGTATCTACACACAAAGGGCTATGTTCACAGCTTTGCAGTCAAATAAAATTTCACCAAGTGAAATTCCAGTCGCCCGAGGGATAATTACGATTAATTGTGATTATACTGATCTACTTATGTAGCAAAACCTACGGTGATTCTCTGGGGCGAACTCTTTCATCACCATAAACCATATTTGGACGATTCACTTCGTCAAAGATGGAGGTACGGCATTACATTCGTTCTCACTGCAGCCCTGGCCTTCCTCCTTCTCAGCCAGAACCTCATCCATGTAACTCCTAAGTTCACACATTGTTTTCTTGACTCGATTCGCAGCACGTTGCGCTCTGAAAGACCAATGGGCCATTTGCCCCATCGCATCGAGAGTTTCTTCATGCAAGCGACGTTGTTCATTTCGCAGATCCTCCAGAGCTTGCAGCTCTTCTTCCTCAAAAGGGTAGGCGGGGTTCTCGATCGGCGGGCGCGGTTGACGAGGGGTTTTGGACGTTTCTTCGGGAGGGGAGACGCGGATTTCTGGGAGCGGAGGTTTTGCAGAGGCCATCGAGCCTTCGCCGGGCGAAGGAGGATGTAAACTGCTGGCTGATGCACCGAGCGGAAGGGTTTCGGGAGTTTTCGAAGTTGGTTCTAGGGCAGGTAACGTGGACGGATGCGAAGGCACTGGAGGTGTTAGTAATTGTTGAGAAGAGTCCTAGGCGGTCTTACCTGATGACCGTAAAGCCTTGTGGCGCGAGATCAAGAATTCATGCTGTAGGAGCTGCCAGTGAATGGGGTGATTCAGTTCACGAGGGCATTGTCTGGGCGACTTCAGCTGCGGTCGCATCGAAGGCACATCGGAGTGCTCCAGTGATTCCTGAACTTGCGCAAGGTCGAACGAGCTAATATTGATCGAGTCACGCCCACTGAACTCGTACGGGGCTGGTGTTCCTACTTTTGCGATTGACTTCGAAGTGTCCATGCCCTTCGCAGGAGGCTTCTTCTTCTTCACTTGAGATTTGGCCATGGCTGCATCCCTGAACAGTCGATGTCAAGTATTCGCCGTGATCTTTCGTCGCTTCGAAGGTGAGCACGAGTCAATATCGGTTCGATGCGTAGGGGCCTAAAACGGATGTTTAATGCTTCAAAGGCGGCGAGAGAATAGCGGAAGGTTTGGAAACCTAGATATCGAAGGGTCACAAACGCTATTGCCAAAGTAAGTGCGAGTGCAAACGCAAAAGCAATGCGGGCTGGCCACAGCACACAGCAGTCACCCGTACCTCTGGTGTTTGCTCGTTTGAAAGTGACCTATTTCTGAGGCGCCAAACACTCGTTCAGAGGATCCGATTGCTCAAGCCGCTGTGCAGTATCCGGTAGAGGCACGAGATGTTCCCCAGTGCCGAGGGCATCGTGAGCATCTTCGCGGCAGTGCCAGCACCCGGCAAGCAACAACAGCAGTCCTTATCGCATAACAAAGTACGCAAAGGAAATATATATATCAAGAGACGAATAGCAGATAGTAGTCTTTGCGAAGGACATCCTGATATACACGTAGAGCGACTCTGCTCTTGGAGTTCGAGGTTAGCAAAATGATCTGGCATAGCACCTGGAGACGATGACGTCAGTAGCAAAGCTTCCTACGCGCCAGGCGAGAGCTTCATGTAGCCGAAAGGGCTGGATAACGTTCACTTGCCGCAGTAGGGCATTGCGTCCTCGCTGTGCTCATTGAGACGTTCACAAAGGCACCATGAATGCTATGGTGACACGCATAGCGCGTTACGCGAGGAGGGGATTCGCGAACATTCGGGGAAACATCGGTCCAGCACTGCTTTCACAGACTGCAAAGTCTTCCACTCGATCAATTTTAAAATACAACACACGATTAGTGATGCTTGATAACTTGCTTGGATAAAATTGATTAACGGTATAAACCATTCTGGAGTTGTTACTGTTGTAAAAATTGGCAAAAAAATGATTCCCCGAAACCTGGATCGAACAAGTGACCTTTCGGTGTCAGTTAACAGTTACAGCCGAACGCTCTTCCAGCTGAGCTATTCGGGGAGATCTCCGAAGCGGAGGAATAGCTATTCGTGCAAACTGTGCCGCAGATTGCCACTTATATAGCTGGTAGCTTTGATGCCTCGTCAAGCTTTTCCCAAATGTAAAGCACGGTCTCTCACATGCGACTTCGAAATTGCTGGAGCTAGGCAGCCGTTGGTAAATTTCATTTTTCTTGACTTAATTCACTGGAGCATTATATTTGTTTGAGACCAATTTATTTGAGCCGCGATTGAGTTTAGGTTTAGATATCTAGTCTAATTCAATTGACAAACAAAAGCCTCAAAGGGACGAAGATTAATCATTGTCTGCGACAGATTAACTTCGGGATTGTTAGAAAGCAGAACCTTGCCCGACTTCAAATCGACCGGAGGGGACCAGGAAAGCTCTCGGTCTCGAAAATTACAGACGACGACAACGTTTTGTGTTCCATTCGACCGCACGTACGCAAATATATCGTCGTTATCTTCATCAAGAAGCTCAAAGTCTCCATAGACGATGATATCCTTCAATTCTTTTCGGAGAGCAAGTGCAGACTTCCAGTGCTCAAATACACTGTCTGGCTTAGCGACCTGAGCTGCGGCATTCCACTCCTTATAGTCGTCGTTTACTCTGATCCATGGTGTTGCTGTTGAGAAGCCAGCGTTTGGTGAAGCGTCCCACTGACATTGTGTTAGACAGTCTCATGGTCATATAAGTGCTTGGTCTTACCTGTACTGGAGTTCGCGCATGATCGCGAGATTTGAGCTGATACTCCTTGCGCGCGATCTCAAGGACTGCTGCATCAGAGCCCGCTGTCTGTTTCAGCCTGATCACAAGTTAGCAACTGGTCAAGTAACCACGGAAAATGACAAGCCTTACTCTTCCCAGTGGTTCAATGTCTCCAGGTCTCGGTGCTCAGTCATCTCCCAGTCCGCCGGCATGTTGGCCATACCCAGTTCCTGTCCTTGGTATACAAACACTGTACCGCTCTGGAAGCATAGGAATGTGGACAGCATCTTGGCCGACAGCGCTCGGTAGGCGGGCTTATCGGAGGCCCACCTCGACACTGTCCTTGCCTGGTCGTGATTCTCGAGGTACAAGGCATTCCAACCCTTGTTCTTGTACATGAAGGTCTGCCATTTGTTGACAATCTTCTTCAGGTCTCGCATCTCCCATTTGTGTGGCGAGAACTTTCCTCCGTCGCCATGATCCATATCCACGCTGGGGGAGTTAGAAATGAGTGGCTTTCTGGGTTGATGTAGACTTACATCTCAAAGTTAAAGATCATGTTGAGCTCACCACGGCTTTCGCCAACACTCTTGATCACTTCCTTGGGATCTTGAACTGCCGGCATTTCGCCAACGGAGAAGGCGTTATACTGCTTGAGGATCTTGCCGATATCTTGAAGGTACTCGTGTAGTCGAGGGCCGCAGGCGTAATGCTCGTCACCCCACTGGTACTTGGCTCCAGGAATCTTGACGGTGGCGTCGGGGAGGCCGTCTTGCTTGCTGATGAAGTTGATCACGTCCATGCTACCTAGTTAGTTATGTGCCTCAAAGTCTTAAGAGCAAGGGACCTACCGAAATCCATCGACACCTTTGTCCAGCCAGAAACGGATGATATCATGCACGGCCTCGCGCACGGGACCATGCTCCCAGTTGAGGTCGGGCTGCTCTTTTGCGAAAAGATGGAGATAATACTCATCGGAGGCAGAGTCGTATTCCCATGCACTACCTTTGTAGAGTCTGATGTTAGCGACGAGAAAGCCCGAGACTGTTTGTGAATACATACCTCCAAAATAGGAGAGCCAGTTGTTGGGTGGCTGTCGTTCTCCATTCTCATCGTATCGAGGCTTTCGCCAGATATACCAGTCTCGGTAGGGGCTATCTTTAGACGATCTAGACTCTTGGAACCATTTGTGCTGTGCTAAGTGTTAGCAAATACCATTTCCGCTGTGAGTGTTGTCTAACCTTGTCTGAGGTGTGATTGACCACAAGATCCATCAGTAGCTTCAGACCTCTTGAATGCAGACCCTCTATGAGTCGCTCAACATCGGCCATGGTTCCATACTGCGGGTCAATGTCGCAGTAGTCGGCTACATCGTAACCCATGTCAACCTGAGGTGACGGGTACACGGGACATAGCCAAACGATATCAACACCGAGGTTCTTGAAGTAGTCTAGCTTCTCAATCACACCAGGAATATCACCGATGCCATCTCCATTCGAGTCCTTGAAAGATGAAGGGTAGATTTGGTAAACAGAAGCCTCCTTCCACCAGGCCTCGCTGACTGGGCCGGAGATGTTTTGTGTTGCAGAGGGCATGACTGATGATTGTGCTTGGGTGAATGAAGATGAATGAGAGTCCATGGTGGAATGATAGAGACTATTTGAACATGGCTAAAGAAAGCCACGACGGAGATTCCGCTGTCATCACCGAGAATCTGCCCGCAGAGGAACACATGATGCGTCCAACATGCGCTGTCCCATCTTATTTCTTCCGAGAATCCTCCCTAAAAACCTACCGAGAATCTTTCCGATAGGGCAGACCCACTTAATGAAGGTAACAAATCGAGTCAGCAATCTTGCCGAAATTCCTTCCGCCAATCAGTTCAGCCGTTGCTCAACCCCAGGTTGAGAACCAGAGAATTCATCGGGTTTCGTGGAGGAAATCTGGGGAACAGCATCTGACTCCATGGGGTGATCTTACCTGTTGGTTTCTTCTAGACCTTAAAGATTTTTTCGTGATCCGAATGCCGAGGGTCACCAGTCGCATATGGGCTGATGGTTAAGTGACTTGGTCTATGGCGATGCTTCAACTCGGAAAACACATATATAAGCCCAGCATTGCTCCCAGTAAGTGTCCAGACTCTCTATCCAAATCAGCTTCGCTCACAAAGAAAGATCAAGCAATCAGATCAGAAAGCTCTTTTTTCATACTCTAGGCACCCAAGACAATCAGCAATTGATCGTCGATTACCACCAAATCTCTTTATCCCCCTTACAATTTGTCAAGAACACCAAATCGACCGCTACAGGGCGCCATCATGGCTGTCATATCCTCCCAAGATACCAATCCAGGCAATGCTGTCTATAAGCGATACAAGAACAACACGAACGATAACTGGATGCACGATGCTGGCTTGAGAAAGCTCAACATCGGCATTGGGTTCATGTTCGCATCAGCTGCTGCAAACGGGTATGTTCTTCCTCCCCTCTCTCATGTTGGCAACATGTACTGAGTTATTGCCAGATTCGACGGAAGTCTTATGAATGGACTCTTGACCATCAAACAATGTAAGTTCTTGTGCTTCACTCCAAACATCAGCTGACATCCTTCAGGGCATGACAACATCGGAGACGTTAGCACAAGTATCCTTGGCCTGATCATAGCTGGTATCAGCTTGGGTGGTTTGCCAGCCTTCATCCCTGCTGCATACGTCAGTGATTGGATGGGCCGCCGCTTCACCATCGCCTTGGGCTCTTCCATCATGATCGCAGCAGCTATCATCCAAACTTTTACGAATGGCCCATGGGCATTCTTGGGCACTAAGATTATGCTAGGTATCGGCCTGGGCTTCGCACAAACATCGGCACCACCTCTGACCACCGAGATCGCTCACCCAAGACACCGCGCCAACGTCACCAACATGTTCCAAGCCATCTGGTTTTGGGGCGCCATTCTCTCAGCCGTCGTTACTATTGGAACAATACATATGAGTGGCAGCTGGAGCTGGAGACTTCCCGTCTTGTTCCAGGCCTTCTTTCCAGCCCTCCAACTCATCGGTCTCACTTTCATCCCCGAGTCCCCTCGATGGTTGATCTCCAAGAACAGACGTGATGAAGCTCTCGCCATGCTCGTCAAGTATCATGCCAATGGTGATACCGAGGATGAGCTCGTTCACTTTGAGTTCAAGGAGATCTGCACGGTCATTGATCAAGAGCGTGAAGCGGAGAAGAATATCGGATTCATGTCATTCTTCAAGACCAAGGGGAACCGCCACAGACTCTTGATCTGTGTGTTGGTCGGTTTCATGATTCAGTGGGCTGGAAACGGTTAGTGACCCAAGGGAATGACTGAAGTCTGTTTACTGACTCGAGCTAGGCATTGTCTCCTATTACCTTGCACCTATCCTGACGAGCGTCGGAGTCACAGACGCAGTCTCACAAGCTGGTATCAACCTCGGCCTTCAAGTTTGGAACGCAATCCTAGCTGCTATGGGAGCTATGGCCGCCGAAAGATACGGTCGTCGACCATTGTGGCTTCTGTCTACCAGCGGCATGCTGGCAAGCTTCATCGTAGTCACAGCTCTCTCAGCTGTTTTCGCCGAGCACGGTACCAAAGTCGCAGGATATTGCGTGGTTGCGTTCCTTTTCATCTTCTTTGGCTTCTACGACATTGCCTTCACGCCTTTATCTATCGCTTACCCTGTCGAGATCTTGCCGTTCGACCTGAGGTCCAAGGGACTAAGCATCAACTTAACTGTTGTGTTCGCTGCCGGCTTTTTCAACCGTAGGTTATCTCCGCGATCATTGAAAAACTGCCGCTAATATTTACTACCAGAGTATGTCAACCCTATCGCTCTTGAAGCTATCCAGTGGAAGTTCTACTTCGTCTACATCGCGACACTGGCGGCTATGCTGCCAACTATATGGTTTCTATTCCCTGAAACAAAGGGAAGAACCTTGGAGGAAATCGCCGTTGTCTTTGATGGCATTGCTGTGGATCCTGTTCACTCAGAAGCGTCCAGGGGAGTTCTACGCAAATCAGTGGAGGCTGGAAGTATGAAGGCTGGAGCGGAACATGTCTGAGGGCGTCTAATGGAGACGTAATTTGGAGGGTAAATTGCAAGGGACTTCGCCAAAGTTTGAAACTTTGTATGAAAAGCCTTGTGAATTGTTGTGCGTTTGGATATATTCATAACTCAGAATGGTTTATATACAAGCAGCGTCGAAATGAAAAGAGTTCTTATGCTTTACGCTTAAGAGCTTAGTGACGACTCACCACACTTTAATAACTACTAATTGTGAACTATGGCCGTTGATGTTACATTCTAGTCTACTAGATTCATCTCTTCAGCTTGTAGATCATCATCCGGCACATCCGTGATCTGTAATAGCCTTTCTGGCCCTGCTTGGCCTAATGCACAGGCCATCATCTTCTCTCGCAACAGGGTGAGAAGTGCAGGGTTGGCTGTCGTTCGCAGTGAGGCTATCAAGCTACTCAGGGCGCAAAGGATATCTCGGGGACCAACAAGAGCTGAATCTACGTCTGCGAGGTCAGGAGCGCAGATGATGACGTCTGCCACCGAGTTTGCGACTTCAAACAATTTCGACATCTGTTCCCGATCAGCATTTTGACGAGAGTGAGGCGTGATAGATTCTTACCATTCCAGGGCCATGGGTCTCAAGGGCGCAGGAGGACAGAGTGGTCAGTTTCTCCAGTAAATCTCTCGCCACTGACGTGGGAAACGAGACACTCAGACCTTGGTCGTTTGGGTCAGTATTTGCGTCCACGTATGGGATCGCGGCTTTCCATAGCACGACGCGTAGCCAAGAGTCGGTTACAACGATGTCAGCTCGCTGTATCTCATTGTCGCATAGCGGGAGAGGGTGCCTTGCCCTCAGCTGCGAGCTGATGGCGCCTAAGAAGCCAACCTGCTTGGATCTGACATCCGGAGGACAGGCGTCGTCAAAAGCTTGGAACAGTCTGCATAAACTGCAGAATGCTGAGCCAAGCCCTGCTTCTTGGTGCGGCTGGAGTTCTGGAAGCGTCGGGCTGAGCTTAAACGTAGGAGGTAGATCGTTTTGAAGGGAGTGAGCCCTGATGGCGTGTCAGTATGACTATAGAGAGCGAATGAGAAGGACTCAGCTCACCTATCCGTGATGAACAAGATCCACGCGATGCGAAGATGATACTGGATCGTATCATGGTCCAAATCAGTATAGAACAAGTCTTGATGAAGTCCAAGGATATGTGCATATGCGATGGCTTCCCGAAGAAGTAGTGTAGACTTGGTGATTCGTCCCGTATTGGAGTAGAAGACGTGGAGGAAGAAACATGTCAACAAGCCATCGATGATTTGATGCTTCGAGTAATCGAGCATCAGACGAGATTGTTCAGCTTCGTATGCCTTTTGATACGTTGAAGGGCCCGCATCATCATTCGAAAGGCGAAGCTGGGATCGTGTTGCTGAGCATATTGATGCGGCAAGGGCATACGCAATCTTGTTATCGGGGTTGCGGAGACGGGTTAGAAGTACTTCATGGTCTATGACGGGCCATACAACATATAAGCAGTCGTGATATATGTTCAAATAGTAGCTGAAGGATGGCATCGGTATCCGAGCATCATAGCTAACAATCGTCATATCCTGCGGGCCATGGGGACTCTGGGAGCCGCCACTTGGCGAACTATTTGATGATCCATTGTGCTGCGTGGATGAAGGAGCTTCAGCCAAGTCTTGGGCCCGAATTTCGCCATCAATATCGGTTCTTGTATGCTTTGCAGATCTCTGAGCCTGCAGGATCGCCTCTTTGGTACGCTTTCTGGGCCCTT
This sequence comes from Fusarium sp. NRRL 25184, assembly GCA_013755755.1. Taxonomy (NCBI): domain Eukaryota; kingdom Fungi; phylum Ascomycota; class Sordariomycetes; order Hypocreales; family Nectriaceae; genus Fusarium; species Fusarium sp. NRRL 25184. The sequence goes on from JABSSZ010000296.1 coordinate 89,725, forward strand.
TCGGCCCCGACTTCTTGCGCTTCCTATCATATGAGCAAGATAGAGAGGTCGCCTTGCATTGCTTGCACGGCGTATCTCCACTACATTTTATCTTTCTGATGGAACAAGGGTCGCAGGCGAAGCCCATATTGATGAGTTAAGTTGCAAGAGGTTGAGCGGGTTAAATAGAGTTCTTGCTGTCGTGATCGATCAGACTTGAGCCAAGAGTCGTGACAACCCCACTTTGAGTGACCAATGAGCCTAGACACTCATCCAACCAATCATTCTATCAATATCCATGAACTCACCATCATCACTTTATCTCTCTCTCTACCCTGAATCGAAGAATGCGTGTTGACCAAGGAATGGATCTGGAACACTTCATGAGCCTCGTCAATAATCGTTTCAATTTTAATTCTATATCCTATTTTATGCAAGTCCAATCTACGTGTACCCAAGCCATGGCCTCTCCTGTGAGTCCTTTCGTAGCCAATTCGCCTCAACTAGTTATCTAAAGACACGAAGCCTAACAGTCGACCAACGAGTGTTTCTAGCCACCACCAATTGTGGGTAAATACCCAGTTCATCCACAAGCTTACTCCTAGTGGCATGAAATGCCAAGTTTATAGTCCACGCGCACTCATCATGGGGAGAAAGTACAATGATATCCACCAAGCTGCCACCAGGCGAAAGCTTGTTTGGTCTCGCTCACGAGAACGGCAGATGAGCATATGAGCTGAGACTATAGCTCCAGTCAAGATGGGTACGGCACAGCCGACAACCCCAAGTCCCCAGTAAAGTGGGCAGACCAATGACCAGATCATAACAGCTACAGCTGTGATCCAGCGTGTTGGTGCATCGCCGAGAATAAGAGGAAAGGTCTGGCGGTCGATCAACTTGTCACCCTCCTGATCACGCAAGTCTTGAACCTGGATGGTAGTGAAGACAAGGGATGCGCACATGAGGAACCAGCCCAAGCCCTGGTTAGTGAACTCGAAGTTCTCATGAGAATTGGCTTGGATGGCGGTGACAGCTACCCGAAGGGTTGCTACACGGTTGGTAGTGATACCGCAGGCGTTCATTAGCGCGCGCTGCCACCAGCTCTTGTCACCCCAAGCACGCTCATTGTACAGCCAGGTGCAGAAGAGGTAAAAGGCAGTTTCCTGCCAAGCCCCCAGAGTAGTATAGCACAGAGCTAGGAGGGAGACAATTGAGACCAGCTGCCATTTGTGTGTGAGTTCAGGGGAGATGCGGCCAGCCGGAATGGGCCGCCACGGCTTGTTGACGCCATCCTCAATGACGGACTGCGGCTGACGCTGATTTCCGAGGTTGAAGCAGAGGGTCAAGTGCCAAGTGAAGTAGAGAGCAACAAGAATGCCCTTACTCATATCAGTCCATTCAATGTTGGCATTACTGATGGTGCCAGGACCAGCTAGGATCCCTGCGATGGCGAACGTGGTATTGATGCCGGTGGAAGTGGGCATATCACTTTTGGTGAAGAGGCATAATGTGACAAAATGGTAAGCGAGCTTCTTCATGCGGCTCGACTTTTCTGTCTCTGCATTGTATGCTACCTCAAGTCAGTCACATGTTGTAGTGGGTGCTGTTGGTTCAGGGGTCGTTACCAGACTGATGGGTCGCTTGCTTCTCCTGCATGAATTGCAATGAAATCTGTCGCATTGAAATGGGCTCATTATGGCGCTTGGTAATGGTGACAGATCTACTAGTCATTTTGAAGACGATAAGGGAGAAGATCTTTATAGAGAATAAGAGTAGATTTCTTTTTAGGAATCGAGATGAGATGAAAGCAGTGAGGTCTGACACAGTGACAGCTAGTCTAAGTGAGAACCTTCGACTACTTATTCAATGGCTTCAACCGTATTTTCGTCATAGCTACGCCCGCCACCGCTCCAAGCTTTACTAGAGAACGCGTACAAGCCCTGGAAAAATTCGAATTCACCGAAGCTACGAGTTTCAGGCAGCAAACTAATAATGATCGGCTAAGTGAATTTTGGTACGAGAACTGCGATGAAGTTCTGAGCTAGGCAAGGATGAAGGTGAGGGCCACCCGGCAAAGCTCACCCACCTGGTCGATGTAACATCTGCCGGATTAGCCTGACCCAAGCTTTTTTGAGGCTGTGGGTTCCGGGGTCCAGCACGTTGGAGCCAGGTAGTAGTAAGAAGGGGGGATCTGCAATATAGAATTGCTTCACGAAGGATTAGATGAATCATACTGGCTGATGACACCAAAGGCGGTGAGAAGTAACGTCGTATTGGAAGACCGTAGAAACTTGGAAGAAGACGTTTAACCGTCTTTTATCCTTGCTTTCATAAGGTTGCCGTTGATGTACAACAGAAGGACAGTCTGAAACGAGGCAGTGCCGGCACGTAGTCCTGACAGATCTTTTTCTTAATGAACGGTATCTTATGATAGACTTTCTCGAAATTAGTGTTGGGACTCGGCACTTGATCCTTCGTAGGAAACTGAATTGAGATGAAAATATCAATGTTTTGATTTGCAATGTTGTCATAGAAGCCGTCAAGCAACAGATGGAAGCAGCGGCGTATTATCTAATATTCCACCTGATGATGTAACTCTATTCAATCCTAGTCCACGTAACCTAAGAATCTCTATGAATCCCATATTGGTCCAAAAGCTGGTACTCCCAAAGCCTGCAAGTCTAGGACCAAGTCGATCGTCAGTTTTGGATTAGAGATTACTACTACAGCCTCGCTTTCTGTCTTCTTGTACAGGTCTAGGACTGTAGGAAGTGTATTGGGTCGGCCCATAGTTGAAGTGTTGTGAATATGTGCATTATCCCCCATTCCCAGGATAATAGAAGCAATATTTGGACCATAGGTTTCTAGTGGATCTCGAGTGGACCAGAATAGAGTTATCCGTGTTTGCTGTGCAAGAATGACTGGAAGGCATGGAGCAATTCCGGAACCAGTAGCAACCAGAACAATACTGTTGAACATCGGGGCGATACGCAAGACACCGCAGGTTGGTGTACGGCGGACCCAAACCTCACGAGGCGGTTCGTTGACGACCTTCTTCGTCCAGTCCCCTGCATTTGAAATAACTACTGAGAAACCATTTTCTTTTGGGTTGTTGACAGTTGCAAAGGCGTGCCATTCCAGCAAAGGTCGAGATGAGAGACGAATGGTTGTTCCAGGCTGAGGATTGGTATAGTCGAAGTACATGCGAAGAGCGTGTGAAGATAATCGCTCAGAGACAACTTGAACTTTTCGACAGTTCAACCAAGTTGATATAACACAACAAGTTGAGACAAAGACGAGCCAAACTGGTGCACTGGAGAAAACGGCCGCGGCGGGCGAATCACCCGGCTTGGTATTGATGGTTGCATCGAGAATCGTAAGGCACCAGAGAAGAGCGAGAGAAGACCAGCCTGCCAGTCGATGAACAACTTCAAAAGCATTGTGGATCTTCGCTCGTACTAAGGGGTAAGACATGACCAGCATTGCAATGAGAAGGCAGTCCAGCATGTAGATGATAACAATGTAAACCCACATGGCGGCATCTCGATCCTTGGTATTACTGAAGAAGCTGGTTTTCTCAATGGACATCATAATGAACCAGAAGGTAGCTGCTACTCCACAACCGCTGTGCAGACCTCCAAGATGGTAGATCTTGCCCATTCGTGACCTTAGCCAGAGTGGTGATGTTTTTGGAAACGCTGTGAAGATATAGTACAGGCCGTTGACGACATGTTCCTCTCGAATAACAATACTGACGGCGAGATTTATCGCCGTTGCGAGGCCACAGGTGTTTGGGTTGGCACGACCATCAAGGAACCATAGCCATAAGAAGATAATAACGCCAGCAAGGTTGAGGGCAAAAACGAGCGTGAACAGAATTCGGTATTCTGAGGAAATAAATCTCAAGAAGCGAGTGAGTGACAGACCAGCAGACCTCTCAAAGGCCTTCTTCTCGGAAGCAACCATGGCAATAACTTGGGGTCGGAAATGAATGAAAGTTCGAGGACATATGGAAAGCAAAATGCAAGTCCAATTAAGATGACACACTGGTATGCTGTCAAATGCAGCCTTATCAGAGTCATATACCGGCTGTGAATGGGACTCTCGGAGTATCGGACGATTTACTCGAGGAACCCGAGTGATTAGCCATCAGCCCACCAGCACGTAATAGTGTATGATTCTCCTATCTGCAAACTCTTCAAGCACAACCGAGATAGTGCTGTGCATTATCAGCCCGTTCAACTGAGCTGGGAGATCAGCCCAGGAACGGAAGAAACTGCCTGACCGTTGACGCCAGTCTAGCACGTGCGTTGAGGAGATCCCCGCTGCCAGAGTTCTCCGGGAGACCGGAACAGTCCCCTCTGCGGCTTAAGAAACGTGGAAGATTTCGATCTTCTTTGACATACGAAGGGGCAAGGAAGGAATCCATTTGGAAATATGGATGGCTTGGGATATGGGGCTCTACATCCTGAAAGATATCGTCACATCAGTTGAGCTGCACCAATACGGACATTGCCTAGATTGCAAACGGTAGTGAATCCCATAATAGGACAACTAACCCTCCCTGTGAAACAGGCCCTGGTTAGTGAAGAGCTGTATTGGGGCATGGAACCTGGCGATGGATGGCTGGCCGATTGAAACATGGGGGTTTTGCGAGCTGTGCATAGAACAAAACATGGGAACATGGATACCGTATAGATTATGCCCCGGAATTTGTTTACCCTATTCACTGCCATGTTCCTTGTATTAGCAGAGTCATTGAGTCACTTCAAGTCACACAATGGTACCCTCTAATGGTGATGACTTGCCAGCAGAAGTACACCAGACAGTCACACACTATGCGATTGTGGGCCTGAAAATGGGACAAGCGCTACACGCAGTAAAAATATGAACACCGATTAACTATTGTTACATAGCGTATGCAAACCAAAGAGATAGAGTGAATAGTGCAAACTTGCAAACGTGGATAGGAGACACTGACTAACGGAGTAGTATTCGTCGCCGGGGAACCTTGAATTAGGCGAATCTGAGGTTGCATCAGAGCAGACCCGGTACTTACTTTAGCATTACCAAGCACTATGAACACAGATTACCCAACTCCTGGAAACATGGAGAGTGAATAAATTAAATAAACGAATTGAGCCCCTAAAACACGTCAGTCTAATCCCCGTTAGTCCAAATACCTGGTAGATTGGATACAGGAGGTTAGAACAAGCTTGACCTTGTTTTCTTAATGAAACTGATAAACTGACTTTGAATTTTGTAGTGCCTATCTTTCTGGATCCTAGCTAGCTATTTCCGGTCTCGCCGTTGAGGGAGCATCAAAGATAATGCCTGCTAGGGATGCAACATTGAGATTGGGTTATGATTCTAAACGGCCCGCAAGGACGGAAAACTCTCAACGGTCCCCGGGCATTAGTGGCTCCTTCTATGCCGATCACTGTGGGCTTAAGGACCGGGCCTTGGTGAGACATCATTGACAGGGTGTTAATCTCAGGGGCTCAATAAAGGACAGGGTTAGGCGATGGCATCGAAACTGTGAGAAACTGCAGATCAGCAGGAATAAGTGCAGAACATCCATGTGCCTTTGATTGACAAAGGACTTCTCACAATGAGACCTTTTTATGCCAAGAGGATTATACGACACTGTCACGGGCTGTGGACAGTTCAATAGAGATCCTGTCACTCACGACTTGTTAATGACACGCGGCAGTAGGAAAAGATCGAAACTAAGGTATTTGAAATTATTTCCCGGTAATGTTACTCAAAAATCGGGTGGGAAGTAATTTTGTTATACGAATGAACGTGCCTATTTAAATGTGACCCCAAACACCGCACCGAGCTGGCACAATGAGCTTCATGTAATAAAACAACATCGAAAGTGTAAAATACTATCTAAACGCTTAAAAGATCCATACGGGAGTCTACGCCATCGAATGAACGTTGGTGGAGCTCACATTGGTGGCAGGATCCTGCCCCTTGCCAATGAGACTCCGCTCATCAAGCTCATAGTACTCCTTGTTATCTGTTTTGGAGCGAGCCCCACGGCTGCCACCCCAGCTTCCGGCACTCTTGTCCAGTGTGGAGTCCTTGTTTGTGCTGGAGAAGCTCATCTTGGAGGCAATGGTAGCCATGGCGTTGGGCCAGAGATGTTTGAAGAGGTGGCGGATGGCTGGGAGGCTTGCGCAGACCATGCCGAGTTCCGTTTCCCAGATAGACCAGATAGTGACTTCGACGTATTCCCCTGACATTTGTGTTAGCGTGTTTGCGCTGAAACTCGATCCTCGTTACTTACAGGTTGGGTTAGTCGTCTTTCCCAAACTGATCAGGAATGGTAGGCGGATGATACTAAACACTGTGACACTGTGACTATTAGCTTTCATTCAACAATTCGGGCATAGGAACCTACATAATGCCTAGACTGAACATAACGAAGAGCTGAATCTTTTGTCGGCCCTTGACCTGCAGCTTCCAAAGGTGATTGATCGGCAAGACCAGGATGACGATGTCGCAAGCCATGTTGATTCCACCAAAAGCATAAGTTTGTGAGTTGAGGTCGTTGCAGTGACCTTTGTGGGCGCCATCCCAGCTGGTCCAATTGTAAGAAGCAGGAAGACATTGGAGCGCAGTGGTGATCATGGTAGCAGCACCGCACAAGCAGACAAAGATGCCGATCGACACGGTCAACTTCTTGAACTCGGAAGTAGTAAAAATACCACGGAGAAAGAAAAGAATCGAGATCTTTGTGCTATACAAGTGAACGCTGTACATGATCTGATCTATCCAGAAGAGCTTTAGTAGTTCGTACAGACGCTCGAATGGAGTAATGTCCCAGATATTTAGCCCGAAGCCTAGATCTGCAAGTCTGCACGCGAGCCAGATGTACGGCACCGTAGCGAACTGCATCAGTTTGTTAGCAAAAGTAAACCCGTATTGGGTTGGGACATACTCCTGCAATGAGAATGGCATAGTCATCAGGCCCAAGCTTTCCAAAGATCTTTAATTTGGAGTATATTCTCAAGATGACACAGACCTCGGCGAGGATACACGCAACAAGTGCGTTGAGCCTGAACTTCATCTGCTGACTCTTGACAGGAACGCCACAAGCCAGGCTTTGAACTCTCATCAATGCTATAGAAAGGGAGTGGTCAGTGCTCATTCAATGCTATCATGTCAGGTATCCTACTCAGGGAGTCTTTGACCGTGCAGTTCTTCAATACGCAAGCCTGCGTCAAGCCTGCAAATGTCTGGTCGGTACAGAGACATGTTGTGTTTGTCATTGAACATGGTGACTGTGGTATCGCTTGCTGCACACATTGTATCTGGTCTAGCTGTTAGTCAGAGTCGGATAGTGGGCGGTAGGCTGTCACTAACATCGCAGTCAGGGAGCTGAGCAGCTAGCTCAGTAAAGCTGGCCGCATTAACGAGCCCGGCGAGGGCCGCCACGAAGAAAGAAAACGACAGGAGACGCATGGCTGTAGAGTCTGTGTTGAACGGAATCACGGTGTAGTATCAGAGCCAGCTCAGAAATCAACGTGAAAAGACATGAACAACAATAGGCAAGACGTCTTTTATGTCTCTATCTATATCTCACTACACTGGAATATTACGACAGCCAAGCCCCTGAAGATTTTCAACTACCGATAATACAAGTAAATCCCCCATACCCAATACCCAATATCTGGTGTCGAGGGCCAAGTGGATCACTTGAATTCCCACTGAAAAGCTTCGCCCGTCGAATGTTGCATTCCGGCAAATATTCCTTTCTTTTGTTATTCAAAAGTTCATAACAACCAACATACATAACTACAGAGTGTTACGAAGCTCACTCCGGAAGATGTTAACCCTTCCGAACAACAAGAAATTAGAGGCTAACAGGCGTTTGAAACCTCCGGCATAGACGACCCAATATCCCGACACTATGGTACCGTAGCATCCAAGAGCCAACGGCTGAAGATCAACATCTCTGCTAGTTTCTGCATCCTTGTTTTCGCCTTGTTTCCTCTTTTCTAGTTCAGAGATAGGGATGATATGATGAGATGACAGGCGTTGGATGCTTGTTCCCTGAGTTTGTGATCCCTGTCGTTTCCCGCTCCTACTACTACGTCAGATAACCAACGGTTGAGAATGTAACGCAAAACCCTTGTTAGGCGCTAGGTATCTCATCCGTGAGTGATTAGTAAAGGCTATGGTCATTAACAACTGCCGCTTAGCTCAGAAATTGCTTCCCCGCCCGTTTACCAGTCACTGCCGTGGAGACGAAACCTTGGCTAGAGTTCGCGAAGGATTTGTGAGCCCTGTAAGGACCAAACCCCCTGGACTTGACTCAAGCACCTGCAGGTTATCATTGTTTGGCCAGGGGTTGCCTGTCATGCTCAATTGTGCAGAACCTTTGCAACCCAATAGAGCCTTGGGTCATGCCAACTCTGGATATACCCACTCAGAGAGAGATTCGCGACGATCTTTTGCGGTCTGGGGATGAAGTTTTCGACAGAGAGATTCCAAGACTCGTAATGCCCTGCCATGCAAGGTGATTAGAAGGCTTCGGTCCACCGGAACTTTGACAAACGCATTCGTGTCATCAAATTTGCAGGAACTTCTAAAGCTATGACCTGGCTTCTGCCGATCTGTACCTCGAAACGCCAAGTCCAATCAAGGGGAGGTATGACTTGGTAAATAACTTGGGGACTGCCTACCCTTGTCTGTCAAGTTAGCCAGCCACAGCTGATGGTATTTCGAACTCATCTCGCTCCATTGGACGATCAACTCAGGAGAAGCTTTCTCTCTTCCCACCAGCTTGGTAGCATCCTATTGTGATGAGCAATGCAAAGCCCCTTAGCACTCCGGAAGGACGGCCTCTTCAGTAGTGCGAAGACCAAATCTCTCGATGCATCTGGTATATAAACATAACTTCTACCTTTTAGCCTATGACAAATGAGTCAACTCTCATTCGCATTCTCTCTTTAATCCCGACTTCGTCCATTCCTTTTGAAGATCATTCGCTCGTTTTACCCTAATTGTATTTGCTGAAGTTGATAATATGAAGCCTTTCACTCTTGCGACTCTGGCTACGGCCCTGCTTTCCAACCAAGCGACCGCTCTGCCTAAGCTCAATGCCGACACGCCTATTCCTCTGAATGCTTTCAAGTTTGGTTCTCGTGATGCCAAGAATCCTCATCTTGGTGTTGATCCTGAGCTGATTCGCAAGTTTGCCTCTCAGGCCCCTCCCAACCTGGGCAAGAGGGTTATCGACTTTGACCCCAAGGAGCAACTTGTTGATGGTTAGTCTTCGAGTCAGAAATTCTCAATATCTTAGCTAACCATTGACTAGTTCATGGGAAGCATGAGTTCAACCCACCCAACTTTGAGGCTGGTGATGTTCGAGGACTTTGCCCAGGATTGAACACTCTTGCCAACCATGGTTACCTCCCTCATAACGTAAGCTTCCATATTTGTCTCCTAACAGCAAGTTACTAATCTTCCGGTAGGGTGTTGCTACATTCACTCAGTATGTCACCGCTGTTGGTAAGGTCTGGGGAATGGCTCCCGACATGTCAGCTCTTCTCACCACCTTGGGCGTCGTTCTCGGCGGCAACCTCGTCGCCGTCTCTCAGGGAGGATGGTCCAAGTACATGAACAACAATCTCCTCGGACTCTTTGGAACTCCTCGTGGTCTCGACGGTACTCACCCCTTCTTCGAGGTTGACGGCAGCCCTACTCGCGGTGATATCTATGACCCCATTGGCAACAACAACGACATGAACATGACCTACTTCATGGACCTCTACAACCTCCAGAAGGACGCTGAGAACCCCAACTACAGCATTGATGTTCTATACGAGCACAACAAGAACCGCTGGCACCAGACCATTGGTTTCAACCCCTACGCTTGGTTCGGCCCTGCTAGCGGCTGGCTCGTTCGCGCCAGCCCTTACTCTTTCACTGCCCGTCTCGTTGCCAACCGTTCCGCTGAGCACCCCGACGATGGTATTCTCGACAAAGAGTCGCTCAAGTCATTTTTTTCTGTTTACGGACCTGAGGAGAACATGACCTACGTCGTTGGCCACGAGCGTATCCCCGAGAACTTCTACCGCCGCCGCTACACTGACTACGGCATTGCTGCCAACGCGCTCGACATTGTTACTCACAGTCACCCCGAGGTTCTCAGGTAAGTCATCTCATGGTACGCTACTTGCGAGTTCCAACTAACGTCTGTCAGCATCGGCGGTAACACCAACGGTGTCAACACCTTTGTCGGAATCGACACCAACGACCTTGCTGGTGGAGTGCTCAACGGGAAGAACCTTCTGGAGGGCAACAATCTTGTCTGCTTTGCTCTCAACGCTATCAGAACTGTCTCCCCCAACGCTCTCTCATCTCTCTTCGCCACTTTGTCTTCCGTAACCGATGTTCTCTTCGCTGCTCTGGAGCCCATCATGGGAGCCCTGGACTGCCCAGTGTACAAGGACCTGAGTGTCAACGGAACAAACTGGCTAGACTACAACAAGAAGATGTACCCTGGTTTCAAGAAGGCTGGTGGCGGCTGGTAAAGCTGTGATGGTAGATCTGTAGCAACGGCATGTATTGGCTTCGATTTAGAAAGTTTGCCTCTGTATATTATTAGATAATAAACATACTATAATTGATGGCTTTCGGGCAATAACTTCGTCTTCCGAAGTCCCCTTATCATTTGCTTGCTCTTTTATCCTCGATATGATATCGACTTGCATGTAACATGAGCTGAAGTGCACATCAAAGCTTTTGTTCTTATTCATAGATCACTCCAACTATCACCTCGAATGCGCCTCATATGCTCATGCCTGTCTATAATTCCTGCATTTGGAACATGACTCCTATCAATGCCTCTTCTTTATAGCCTTTCCCGAACCTCACCAAGCACCTTTAGTAGCCCTGGGTGAAGTTGGTCAATTGATGTGCACCCAAGCAGTCGCATGTTCCTTTCAAGTTCATCTTTATAGATGCGAATCGCTTTCTCAAGCCCTTTCTGTCCATAAGCAGCCATCGCGTACAGAAATGGGCGACCGATGCCGACGCCACGAGCACCCAGACACAAAGCCTTCAGAACATCTGAACCACGACGAACGCCGCCGTCAATATACACTTCAATCTTGTCCTGAAGTCCGCGTTCTCTCAAGATAGGCATAGCCTCCGCGAGTACCTCAATTGGGGCCTCTGAGTAATCGAGTTGTCGTCCGCCATGATTAGAGAGAATCACAGCCTGGACGCCGTATTCTGCTGCCTTGATGACGTCTTCGACTCGTTGCACGCCTTTGAGGACAATCGACATGTTGGTGATTTCTTGAAACCACGGGATATCGTCCCAGGACAGGGTTGAGTTCATTATGAGAGACGGATCCAGTTCCGTTGCTGGTGCATCCTCGAATTCGTCTTCTTCAGACTCACTCTGTTGCGAACGCAGGACCTTTTCGCGACTTCCGAGGTGCGGATTATCGACAGTGATGCACAAAGCTTTACAGCCTCGTGCTTCGGCGGCTTCAACAGCCTTCCGTGTCACATTTCGATCCTTCTTGACATATATCTGATACCATTGAGTGCGATCGGGTTCCCTAGCATTTGTGATGTCGTCGAGGGGACAAGATGAGTACAATGGTATCATTTGGATGATATCATGCTTGTTGCTTGCTCTCGCCAATGTCACTTCGCCGTCTGGGTCTCCAAGCTTCGCGTGTGCAGTAGCTGTTATGTAGATTGGAGCAGATGTATGTGCTCCAAGCATAGTGGTAGAAATATCCACATGCTCAACGTTGACAAGAACCTTTGGTCGAAACCGTATGCGTTGGAATGCTGCGTTGTTCTCTTTGATGGTCTGTTGTTTATAAGCCTCATGCTAAGAATGACTCGAGCGAAGTGTCAACTTACAAACTCGTCCTCGGCCCCAGTAGAATAGTAGTTCCAAGAAGATCTCTTCATTGTCTGCTGTGCTACAGTCTCAAAGTCGGATATGTTCACACATTGTAATAGTTTTGGCTTGCTTATCAGAGTCCCTTGACTCTGTTCCGGTTCTTTAGACTGGGTGATGCCATTCGTTACGCTGGTATCGATATCGCCCAGGTGTTTGGATGGATCAAGCCACTTATCGAGAATATCATTCGAGTGAATCAGATCAAAGTCCGCAGTAGAGTCTTTGCCCTGAATTAGTTAGTATAAGGACTTTTTGAAGAGCAAGCAAGACGGACAGCATTTTTCAAGATCACCTTCTTTCCTCCAGGATGATCTATCGAAGGGGTCAGTATGAGTGCAGAGATGCGGAGGATGAGCGTCATATTTACTTGGAAGAAAGTCTGTAAGATCGTAGACCTTGTTCTGTGGCTTCATTAGTGGGTGCAATGGAGATTGAGCGATTTACCTGCATGAATGATGAGCCAACAGGAGTTGGCGTTGTTGTGTTTGGCAACCTCTGCAGGATGCAATACCATGATGTCGTCGCTGTCGAATTCTTTTGATCATTCACAAATTGACACATTTTTTTTTAACTTTCTCATGCGGCTTGTTTGCCAATAAAAATTGTCAATGTTGATCCCCATCATGTGCGAGTGGAGACAAGTGGTGCAATCACAGGGCGAGCGGTAGCAAAGTCTGCACCTTGTGAAACAGAAAACAAAGGCGATAAGACACTCAACACAAACAAGTCATTTTGATCCTAAGTTTGGATGAATGAAAAATCTGGGATAAATTAATACCGCAAAATGGACATCTTCTGTCAGGATCTAGAATTAAGAAAGATCCTGAGAACAGTTCAACACGACGGTGAGGCTGGTAGTGGTTAAAAGTCTGATGTCTATCTTGTCACCTAAGGGGATGCAACAAAACTTAGGACCTTAATCCTCGGTGACAAAACGCCTTAGGTAAACTTAGCATAATTTAGTATAATTTAGTATAGATTTAGATAATTTTAGACTAAATATTTTTAGCAGCTTGATTTAAAGTCAGAAGTCTTCTTGCACCCCGGGGTCACCGCATCTTACCGAGATACTGGGGATAAGATTCATGAACATAGCTTGGGCCTCCTTTGACGTGGTCTAGGCTTAAAAATCTAAATGTATGCATAAGTTAGCTGCCAGCTGGCAATGTGGAAATTAGGCCAAGCTTCTAAGCTTACATCTCATTCATCAGTGATTGAAACTATTAAAGCGCTAGAGTAATAGAACGATAGCCTCAAGTTAAGCGATCAGCTGAAAGCTCCTGACAGCTCTCTTAAAAAGTGTCGGGGTCCTTCAAAATGTTGTTATTACCGGAAGTACTTTTCAACACACTCGCAGTGATCTTCGTCTTGCAAAATGCGGTTCCTCGTCTTTGTAGGCGTTTACTTGCAGCTCATTTTAGGCTCGCCAGTTAACATCACTCGCTCGGATCTATCGCCGCGGTTTGCCACCAGCATTCAGCAGCCGACCTGTGGCGTGGCTGGTCACAAGGCAGACCCTATTCTTACCAGAAGTCGGAAATGTCGTTTGGTCGACTGTCGGGAGCTATGCTCTGTCACTACTGGCTGTAAGAGCTACGCCGAGAGCAGCGCTAGATGTCTTCTGTTCTCTTCCCCTGTCGCTGAAGGATTCCAACAGGACTCAACATCTCCATTTACCTATTACGATCTTGACTGCTCTACGCCCATGGCTTCGAGCACTGAAACTCTGCCTGAAACCACCGACAGCGTTACTACTGGGTTGTTCACCTCGGGTGCAGAAGCCACTGCAACCTCAAACACGCAGCCCTCGTTATCAGCAGCTACATTTACTACAGAACTCAGTACAGAATTAGCCTCTGCATTGACCTCAACCGTCAGTAAGCCGATCACTATAATAACCACTGACCTTATAATAGATGCAGAGAGCGTAAGTACTTCAGTATCTGGTGATATTACCTTAATAGCCTTTCACGAACTGCTAATTGCATTTAGTAGCTAAATATAACGCTGTTTGTGGAATTCTTCTGGTTGGGCAGGGTCTGAGTCTAAGCTCTGTCAGAATGCTGCATTAAACAGAAGAAAGTTCGTAATAGGGTGTCCTTTAAGTATGCTTATAAGAGTATAGAGATCTGTCCAACTATTATCCAGTAGTGTAGCTGTCATTTTTAAAAAGGCATTAAACTGTTCTCTTAGGGCATATACAGCGTGATATGTACGCCTTTCGTGGCTCTTGCTGGCATGTGCCCCAACAAGCATAAACAATTCCCCTATTGGATTTCTAGGCTCCTGTTCATGGATGCCAGAGAGTAGAACAAGCATTGGTCGTTTAGGGGGCTGGGTGGTAATACCTCTCTTATAGTCGTTAATGCCATTGAGAAACTTGTGAGCTCGTGTAACTTCTGCGGAAACATAAGGATATGATGTCACCACAACCTTGTACCTCCATGGCCGACAAAGATGTAGTTCGAGTGTCAACAGGAATAGGTGCTTCAATCTCTTCAGGCCATTCTCTGCTGCTGTCTTTATGGTATGACTGAAACGCAGCGAGTTCTGCACCCATTGATATACGGATAGTAGCCATCGTTCTGACGCAGGGACGAGACAAGAAGTCAAAGAGAGGGAGATCTGGACCAAGTCTGAGTTTGGCTGTCATGTCTTGGTGGTGAGCCTGAGAGTTGTGCTCCTGGCACACAACAGGGAGGCGAGTGCCTCTATATCAAATACAAGTCTCTTTTCAATTGGCACTGGTACGACCTGGACTTGGTTGAGATCATCGGGAGACAGACCGCGATAGTAGTATAGAGTGCGAAAAGGGCCATCAGGATACATCGAGAAAGGGTGATTGATGCTGGCCCAAGGTTTCCGATTGCCTAATAAATGACTCGTAGCTGTGTAGGTACAAGGGCGGTTTAGGAGGGCGCACACTTTGCAGCATCCTCGGGGGTCTGATGCATCACGTTCGCAGAGGAATAGTTTCGAGTTCGCGTTGATAAGTTTGCAGGTATCGCATGAATGAGTTGATGAACCATATGCAGATATGTTGGCAGCTCTGAGCATATCGTTAGAACTGCGCAACAGTCTTTCGTCATCCGAATACACTTCAACCTAAGGGGAGATGATCACCATGACCACTAATTACCTGACAATAGATCCAGAGAGAGCAAGCACTACAGCATCTAGCGATATTGCCTTAATAGCAATTATTCTTAGCCCGAATACCGAAACAACTACTACGGGAGATGAAACAACCATGACTGGAGGCGTAACTACCACCGCTAGTTCAAGCACACTTACTGTCTATATAATTTTAATGAACTGAACTTAGCTATCACGAGACCTGAGACTGTAAAATCTAGTCTAAGAGTCCCCTAAGTTTTACCTAAGTTATCCTAAACTACCCTAAGATACTCTAAATTTATCTAAGTTTTACAGTCACTTAGGACAAATGTCATGAGTTTTAAAGGGCAGATAAGGATATACCGCGAACCACATGAGTCTATCTTTAGCTATGTATCGTCCACCATAGAACTCAATCGCTTGTTTGGCCCCAGAGAGAGCGCATTGGAGATTCAGATATCTGCTTCTCAGCCAGGTGCCACTTCTCAATTGGATTTCGTTCATGCTGTGACTTTCAATGGCCTCAGACGCTTATGTGCCGTTCAGAGTAGCCATAACACAAATGCTGACTTGGGGCCAGACTCGTCGTTGTAGGCGGGGAGATATCTCGGGTCTACCATACAAACACTCACCAGATCATGAAAACAGCTACAACTTCCTTTCTACATGTACTCCTAGTAAGCAAGATCTACAATCCCACTGGACAACGTCTCTCATGCTCTAGCCGGATCACTAATAGCAAAAGGCCCTCCCGGTAGTCCGCCAGCCTATTTTCACCACCACGCTTGGACTAACTGGGCTGGACTTCGTGGATATACGCTGGCAGCAGTGTCAGCCATTGTGGGTCAACACTGAAAACGAAACTATGCAATGATCATAATATCTCTCAGTGGATCATCAACCCTGAAACTCTAGAGTTCACTGCTTCTTGAATAAATACCGACAGATGTAAGTCAAAATTTGTGTTGGAAGAGTTTGAATATTTATATACTGACGTTGCCCTCTTTAGCCTCTTTTCCTATTACCCTCTTTATCCCTGAAACTTCCAACTGGATCGGTATGACTGGTAGTCTGTCTGTACTGCAGGCTGCCTTTCCAAATCGGCCATTCAGACGCATCAAGTTGGTTCTGGAGCGAATCCCGTAGGTGGCTTCAAGTTCGGAGCAGGGCGACCAACAAGAACGGCGTTTGTATATTGACCCGCGTATCGATTTAATTCACAAATGTCATCACCTTCTCTTTCGACCGACTCTGATGCGTGTCCTTCCTTGTGGGGAGATGTGACATCTATTCGGAAGCACCTTAGAGCTGACGCGGCGTGGCCGGAAGTTTGTCCAACCCATAAGATGCCTTTACCGATGGGCCTTTCCGTCGAATCAATTTAATTCTCGAATTAATTTTATGAATGGCTTTCAAGCCAAAGTAGAAATGAAAGTTCAAAGAATATTGGCGGATGTTGTATCAATTCGATATGCGGCTAAGCCCTAAAGCTCTGGCAGCCGAAGTATTTTGTTCCTTTCACCTTCCAGTCCTTGAGCTAGAAAGCATCATGCCCTTCATTTAGCAAGATTTATTTTTATATGTGTATATTAG